>JBAGKK010172286.1:0-23352 GCA_037177015.1 Euceroptres primus | reverse complement strand
GATAGAAACGCGTGGCGGTCTCGGGTAGATGAGGCAATGAACTTTCGAGTTCCAAATGCCGATAAATAATAATAATAGATTTTATTTTATACGAAATTATCTGAAAAGAAATTTTAATAAAATTAAGTTCAACTGACTGTAAAATATGTCTATAAATAAATAAATAATTGGGCCCTTTAAATTTTTAGTGAATAAGATCTTAAAAATGATAGAAAAAAAATTCTTTATTAAAACATAATATTATTTTTATGTGTTAGTCAATATTTCAATTTTTAAAAAGTACACAAATTTTGAAAATAGTTTCTCCTTGAGTTGCACAGTCTGTTGAGCGAGTCAGTCATAAAATATTTATAAGCTTACGCGACGTGACGTTTAAATGCTTGCGCGTGAGTTCAACATGAAATACAACACCCTCGCTATTTCCGGTGTTACTCACGTAGCATCCAACAAAACCTAATCGAATTTTCTTCTTAATTATCTGTCAGTTGAAAAACTAATCATTTACGTAAAATAGAATCTGAATGTTCTTCTTACATCAAAATCCAAATTGGGAAACTTTGAATAATTAATTTTTATTTCAAATATAAAAAAAATAAGACTAACAAAATTCTCTTGTATTTCTTAAAATCAGTATTAACATTCTTTTATATTTCAGTCAGTTCGATTTACTTCTTTTTTTCTCTCCATCACCTAAAACTCCTTTCGTTGAAAATTCGATTTATTACTCAAAATAGAGTTACTCAACTACGCTCCAAAAGCAAAGTTTAATTACTCGAAAATTTAATTCCAAATGGTGAGGGTATAATTTCTTGAAAAGAAAAAGCGAAACGAAATTACAACTTTTTTCTACACATTTTGTGTGTACACAAAGATTTCCACTTCCATAAGATTTTTCTTTACAGCGATTCAAGAGTCTTTTTTTTACTAGAAAATAATTTCTGGTATTATTATATCGCACTAATAAACCTCAGTTTTATTATTTTATGTAAAGAGTCAACATAGAAACACAGAAACATAAGTATGAAATATGAAATTCTGAGGAATCTCCAAATTTTGAGGTATTATTTAAATTCTTCACTTTTGCAGTGAGCTATGATAAAGATATTTGATTAAATATATGAGAGTTGTTAGGAAGGTGGTGTTGAAATGCAAAGGGCATCTCTTATCAGAACCAAATGCTCTTAATGTGTCGGCAATTTGCTTTGTCCCCATAGAGAGACGTTGATTTTGCCATGACGGTTGAAGCTTAATGGCCTTGGACCATTTCCGGCATTATCTGAACCCTGCGCCATTGTTCGTAGTATCACTTATGTTAGTTACTATATATTGCTATATATTTCAATAGAATATTCAATGCACGTTATGTCTTTATGGAACGCTAATCAGTTCTTAGCATCAATATTTTTTATAACTTTTTACATCTCTTGCAATTTTCTGCCAAAAACAGCATTTATTTAACGTTTAATGAATTTTTAATATTAAACTCGTTCACTTTCGGATCCTCCAACTTAATTAATTAAAATAGAGGCAATTTTAATTAGTTATAATCATTTTAATTGGTTTTAATATTATTGTAAAGTATATTTTTTGGCGACTAAGAACCCTTCTTTATCGAAAAATGAATTCTCTGAACAGTATCAAAGAGTGGGACTTAATGTCTCTGCATTAAATATTTCTTTGATTAGGAATTTACAATTCTCAAAGGATCATTTTGTGCAAAAAAATTATAATCTTTGCAAAAACGGGTTCAAACATTAAATGCAAATCACCTAATTTTTACTTTACTTGTCCCTTTTCTCCCTCTTTCTTCGTTGGTGTACACTTGGATCTATAAAGAGCCGGAAAATAAAAGTTAGGTAATTTGAATTTCATGTTTGAGCCCTTTTTTGCAAAGATTATAATTTTTCTTTGCATAAAATGGTTCATTCAGTAGTTTAAATTCTTAATCAAAGGAAGTATTTATAAATTTGACTGAAAATTAGTGAAAGACTTTGCGCCTCTTGGTCGATGAATATTAAATAATCTAGATTTAAAGAGATAACTAATTAAAAATAGTAAAAAGGTCTTCGAAAATTTCTCGAATGGGATTATCGTAGATCTCGTTACTGTCAGTTACTCGTAAAGATCTTCCGACGCGTCCAGGAACCATCAGATCCAATTCTGTCCAACTCTCAGCAAAGGATTAAAGTTTCAGTAGATAATCCTTATCGTAAACCTTAATTGAATATCTACTAAAAGTCGCATCAACAGTCAGCGTATGGAGTATTCGTATATATTCATGAGAAATGTAGAAAATTTAAAAGTAAAGTTTTTCTGTCAAGCACGTCAGATTTTGAAGTAACCTTAGGTTAAATGTCAAAAATTGGCCATTTTGGCAAAAATTAGGAATTTATTGTGGGGGAACGGATCTTTTTTTTATTTCCGAAAACGGCATCGTATAGTACTAGTCTTCAGCTTTAAAATCCATTTTCGATTGCCGCTGTACGATTTTTTTAGCTGAGATATGTAAATTTGAATTTATGATACTGGTCATGCGTATTAGAGATCCAATGAACCATTGCATTGAACAACTTTTGTCACGTTTTACATTTTCATCAGCAATGAGAGAGCATAATTTTTATTAAAATTTAAAATGGCGGATCTAATATAACAAAATCAAGATATCATCACTGGGTGGAACATCATCATCATCATCATCTGATCTTGCCTTCACTGGCGAGTTCATCTTCTAATCTTGCCTCCATTGTCTGGATCATCATCTTCTGATCTGATCATCAATGGCTGGATGATATTTTGATTTTGTTATATTAGATCCACCATTTTTAATTTTAATGAAAATTATACCCTTTCATTGCTGATCAGAATGTAAAACGTGACAAGAGTTGTTCAACGCAATGGTTCATTGGATTCCTAATACGCCTGACCAGTATTATAAATTCAAATTTGCATATCTCAGCTAACAAAAATCGTACAGCGGCAATCGAAAATAGATTTTAAAGCTAAAGCCTAATACTATGCGATGCCGTTTTTGGAAATACAAAAAAGATCCTTTCCCCCACAATAAATTCATAAATTTGGCCAAAATGGCCATTTTTTGGCCATTTAACCTAAAGTTACTCCAGAACCTGACGTGATAGACAATTTCTGCGGCCGGATTCGTTTTCAGCGTCAAAAAATCTATAAGGTTCACCTCCTATCATTTCTGTAACTGACACTCGCAGGGAGGTGTAATCGACCTCCTGAATTTAAGTTCCACTTGAAAATTTAACGGTCGTAAATCAAAAAACGGTAATCTTCTTTTAAAAAATAAATTAATGAAGCCAATTAAATAAATATCAGTTTCAGATTTCACTACTTAAAATTTTCAGGCTTACTTCCTTACTTGAATGTTAAAATCAAAATTATGATCATTAGAGAGGATGAGGGAAGATGCTTCAAATAGACAAAAAAAAACTTTATTACGAGAAAATATTAAATATTTAATTATTCTTTAACCTAACAAGATACTGAAAATCCCGTAAATAAATTAGTAAACATATATTTCGACGTAACTTGAGAGGAATTTCTAGCATCTATTTTTTAGGGTTTTTGAAGAGAAACTAGATTTCGTTTAAACTTGCCGGGTGAAGGCCATAAAAGAAAATTTTTACTCGAAAGGGCTTTCAGAAATAAGAGAGTATTTGCGCAACGGTAGAAGAGAACTCATTTTAGTTCGTTTCGTGGTGCATTCAAAGGCTATTCACCTAGAAGTACTTCCATGCACGCATCGACAGGGCGTGAAAGTGAAGCTTTAAGCCCAGCGAACCAATTAACGAGGCCCTTTCTTTTTCATCCGGCCACGTTAATTAAAGTTTGATTAGTCAATGGCTTTTCCTACTGCAAGCCGCTGATACTGTCTTTTTAACAATCACATTCTTTTCAACCGTTAGTTCTTTTTTTCTTTCAAAATTTGATCGGCTGATTCAGTTCTAATTTAGCCAAACTTTTTTTGAAGATTTGAGAAAATTTTGGGGGTCTTTTGTAGATTTTGGAGTATTCTGGAGAATTCTGGGAACTTTTAGAAGATTCTAGAAGGATAACGGGAGATTTCAGAATATTTTAGGGATTTTATAAGATTCTAGAACAAATTTTAATATTTTTAAAAATTTAAACAGATGTTGAATGTTTGAAAACTAAGAAGACTCTCTGATAGAGTCTGGAAGATTATGGATCAGTCTGAAATTCTAAAGAATTCTAACAGATTCGAAAAAATATTTAAAAATTATGGAAGATTTGAGAAGAATTTGCAGAATCTTGAAAGAGTCTGGAGGATTCTGGAAGAGTACGAGATAGTGTAGAATTTTTCAGGAATCGGAACCTCTTAGCCCGGACTCAATAATTTGGAGTTCGAACCAAACCGTCAAATTTTCTAAAGGGTTCGGTACGAACCGGACCGTTTAGAAAATTTTAAGGGTCAGGTCCAAACCGAACCTTTTAAAAAATCTCAGAAGATCGTACCGAACCCTTGCCGAACCTTTAAATGGACCGAACACTTAAAAAAATAGGGGATCCGATCCCTGGAATTTTCTGAAGAATTTTAACAAATTTCAAATAAGTTTTGAAAATTTTATAGAATTTTAGGGAATTTTAAGAGTCTTTTGTAGATTTTTGGGGATTTTCGAATTATAAACTTTCAGAATGTGACAAACAAAGGCACATTTTAGCATGGCAATAAATTTCATCGAAGACCGAAAGGGTTCGGATCACGTCACACTCGGGAAGCCACATCGCGGTGAGTCACATTTGCGGCATGTCACATTTGCGGCAAGCCACATTTGCGGCAAGTCACATCGCAGCAACTCACATTTAAGAAAATCTCTAAGTCCACTTGCGGCAAGCCACATCTGAGACAAGTCTTACTTACTGCAGTAATATATTTTTCTCGTTTGCTTCATTATAAAAAAAAGGCCCCCCTGCACAGAGAGGAAAGGGTGCTTTTGTCTCGTTCTAATTCCTTTTCTCCCTTTAATAGTGGTACAGTGAGATGCCGCGATGTGACTTGCCTCAGTTGTTTAGAGTTGTTTAGAGTGGACTTATAAATTATCTTGAATGTGAGATGCCGTGATGTTCCCAAATTTATAAAAAGTGATTAAAAGTGACCACTTCTAAAAAAAATGACCAAAAGTGAAAAAAGGGACTCGCTGGAAGGCCTGAAAACATTATAAATATTATAAAATGAATTGTTTTTAATTCACGAAGTAATTAATTTAGAGTCTCTTATTGTCTCCTGAAACTTCTCTAAAAACTTTGGTAAAATTTCTTTCAACCTTGGAACTTGATTTTGATTACTTGAAAATTTAAAAACATCACTTCAAACATGTTTTTATACATTTTTTAATTCAAAAGTCAGAGATAAAATAAAAAAGCGTGTTAATGATAACATTTTTCAAGATTTTTTAAACAATTATTATGGGTAGTTCATAATAAATATTTGTAATTATTAATTATCAATAATAATTATTAGTACAATAATTATTATATACATATTTTATGAATTTTAATGAATTATCTGCTGTACCTGGCAGAATCTCCCCTGGAATTAGAAGCCAGAATATATAGTGAAATCGTATAACATTGTGTAATAGACCTTAAATCTTTAGAAAGTCTAGAAAGAAGTCCAATTTTCTGATAGTAGAAACCCTAAGTCTACATTCCTTAAGTATCCTCTAAAACTATTTTATTACCGGTATATCAGCGGATCGAAATGCTTGACATCATGAAAACGTGATCTTCCAATGGGTGTAAATTTTCCCCAACAGGAGTGAAACTTTGAAAATTTTACAGATGGCAGATACTTTTACTTTTCTCTCTTCAAAATTTAACAAACTCTTCAATTTTTACATTTTCATCACTATGAGAGTGTATTAGTTTTGTGTAAAATTTAACCCCCTCGGTTTTCATCAAAACTCCACGTTTTGAGACCCCCAGAACTAAAAAATAGGTTTTGACAATCATGTCTGTCATTGTCATCATCTGTAGGCACGATAACTTTCGAAAAAATTGACGGATCAGGTTGAGCTTTAGCATACTTTTTTAGTGTGCAAAAAACTAAGGTCGAGTTCGTTAACCAACCATATCCGATGAAAATTTAAAAAGTTGGAGCTTTTTCAAAATATTTGAATGTAGCATTTTCAAAAATCTAAAACTTTTAATTTCGTGCTTAGTAGATCTCGAAAAACACTATAAATTATCTTAATAATATTTTTCAATTTAACAAAAATTCAAAAAGTTATAACGTTTTAAAAATTTTTTTAAATAGTTTTTAAAGAAATACAGAAATTATAACAAAAGTTCTTGGTAATTCTCAAAAAGCTATATAAATTATCTTTGTAACATTTTTCAATTTGTCTAGAATTCAAAACGTTAGAACTTTTTCAAAACTTTTTAGTATTACTTTTTCAAAATTCAAAAAGTTTTAATGTCGGTTTTTGGTAGTACTCAAAAAACTCTACGAATTATATGTCTAACAGTTTTTAATCAAACCAGAATTATCAGCATTATACCATTTATAAAACTTGAAAGAATCAATGTGTTTCAAAGTACATTGAAGGCACACAGTTTTAAAAACTGAAGGCAGTGCAGTTTTAAAAACAAAAGTTGATTTTTATAATAAAAAAAATTAATAATATCATTTACCTTCATGTCTTCATATTGTTCGATATTTTATCTTTAGGAATTTCTGCTTGATCTTGAAGAAATATTCAATCCTTTTTTTTAATGTTTGTTGAATGCTGTCCCCAGATTTGAGCGTCACGGGCTGACATATCAATAAAAAGTAATTTTTTTCAAAAAAAGTGCGTTTGATGTTGGTAGTACTGTTAGTATAGAAATCAATAAACTTTACCTACAAATCAGCTGATCTAATGCTGAAGGTTCACTTTATTGATACATTTTAGTCAACGAATTCGAGCAGGGAATCAAATGAGCGTCAAAGTTTGGCAAGGTAATATTTTGAATATACACATTCGTCAATAATTGAACCTAAAATATTGAATAATATGTGATCGCGTTGCGGTAGTGGATACCAATGTAGGAAATGTCGATAATCGTAAAAATCATTATCCAAATTATGGAACGAAGTTCCTTATGGCACGTCTGGGGCGGGAGGTAACCAGAAAAAATCGTCACGAAAAATCGTTAAAAGTCTTACGAAAGTGTATATAGTAAATGTATAACAAATGTCGCACAAAGAGTGACCGATAACGCTAGCTATAGTTATACAACTTTATGTAGTTATACAACTTTATATACTCTCTCTCTCTCTCTCTCTCTCTCTCTCTCTCTCTCTCTCTCTCTCTCTCTCTCTCTCTCTCTCTCTCTCGACATTCGTTATACACTTACTATACACACTTCCGTAACGCTTTTATTTGACACTTTTTCGTGACGATTTTTGCTGGTTAGCTCCCGCCGCCGCCGCGCCGCAAAGTTGTAATAGTGTAATGCGCCATAAGGAACTTCGTTCCAAAAATTGAAAAATGCAAATGTGTCAAATAAATGTATTAAATAATAACATGAATGTAATAGAAGATGCTAATCTATCAAAGTTGCATGAATATTGAAAAATTTTGTCGAAAATTCTTTGAATTATAATGATTTACGTTACATACAGCAGTGAGCCTTAGCCCGAGTTGACAATCAATGATGTCGGCACGCTTGTTTGCTTCTTTACATTGGAAACCGCTGGCATTCCCTGTTTTCAATTGTTCCATCTTTTTCAATTTGCTTTTAACTATAGGGAACCAATGATCTTTAAAATTAAACGAAAATATTTTTGAATATTTTTGAAGTGTATTGCCGCACTGACTTCAAGACCAAAAACAAATTTTATCAGGTGGAATAATTTAAAACGCATTTTTCTAGGAATAACAACTACAATAAATTTAATTTTTATTATTATATTTCAGCGTGAAAAAATGTAACATCTTATGCGAACTAGACGTATAATTAGGAGCGAAGTACCAAAAGGTTTCCATTTTCAATTATTATCCTCGTTATTATCCATAATAAAAAGTTTATTCCTTTGTACTTCCAAAAACAAAATAGAATTTTACTATTTTTGTCAAGCTTTCGAACATGATTTTCTATAAAAAGAAGAAAAGTTTTATTATTTTTATTATTCATTTAGGCGTGATTATTTTCAGAGAAGAAGAAATAATTTCCGACAAGATTTACGATTTTTATTATTAAATCTTATGCCTTTTTGCTATCCACTTATTATAATTATCATTATAATATCACTTATTATAATATCACAATATTTTGCAAATAGATGCTTTAAAATTTATAAAATGTTCTTTTAAATCCCTATGTCAATTTTTTAGTCCATTCTTTTTACCTCCAAAGCAATTTCCTTTTGGTGTTTTTAAGATTAATATACATGTATCTTAGTTTTATTAATTTATGTTAAAACTAATATTATAAAATATTAGTTTATAAACTAACTAATATCATAAAACTATATTTAGAATAGTATTTAAACTAATATTATAAAATCAAAATTATTAATCAATTTTAATTAATAATTGATTGCAATTTAATAAGATTTTTACGTCATCCAGAGAAATAAGAAAGGTGCCCTTTGTTCCCAAAATCTTTCCAAGCCGGTCGGTGGTCGGACAACGATTCTATCCTTTTATTTTTTATGACTACACAAAATAGTTTTATTTTCAGCGAATATATATATATATATTATATCATATAAAAATTTAATATAAAAATCTTAAATGTTAAGAGTATTTAAATACTAAAATTTTTAATGTTGTCAAATTTTTAGAAATAATTTAACAAATTTTATATGTACTTTAAATAAACGTTTAATTATTTTTTAATTGCATAAAACTTATTCCAAATAAACAAATTATATCTTTAATTTATAAATTGGATATTATTTTTGCGTCACGGTCTGGCAAAGCGTCACTCATTCTGTGCTATTCTTTATAGACAATAATACCTAATTGACTATTATACCTATAAATTACATCATTTATTTCAACAAATATGTGTAATAACTATGTTAAGCTTGGCAATATTCGAGACTGATTGGTAACTCCTTGATCCTAATGAATATTATAAGCAATTATAAGTTAACTGTATTATCTTGCACCATATGTAACACCAATATATGTTAAACATTCATAAATTTCCGTTAAATTTACAGAAATTTCCTATAATTTTTTATCATTTTCATACATTTTAAGTAATTTTCCTCAAGTTTTCCACATTTTTAATTTAAATTCTCGAACAAATTATATGACTCCCATATCAGTTTTGGAATATATAATCATAATATTTCCTTGATTTTGGTAAAGACACGTTTTAAATTTGAAATTGTTTTTCATATTCTTGGATACTTTCAATCATCTTAAATTATTTTCTATCCAATATTTTTGCCTCTTGTTTTTAGATATGGATACATATATTTGGTATCCAGAAAATTTTAAGTATAGCTAATTTCTTGGAAATTCTTATTTTAAAATGTTTTCTGATGCTTTATATGATATTATTTTATGTTTAAAGTGTTCATATTTTAATTGAAAAAATTAAAAACTATTTCTAACAGAAATCTTCTGAATACTTTGAATTTCTTCCGCCATTTTTAATTTTACATTATCTGAGTTAAATATATTATCAATAATTTCTGAAAACATTATTTTAAAAAATTCCTATGAATTATGCTTGAGAATCTCTCGTTTTCAAGAACTAAAACTTGCACGGAACGTCTCCAGATGAATTGTTTAAATGAATGTAAGAATTGTTCAATACTTATGTTACGAAAAAAAAATTGAAAAATTTCGATGCTCAAATTGTGCATTTAGCGAGGAATTACCCATATTCATTTTTTACTTTCAGGATATATTCGAGCACGCAGCGCGAGACTCGTGGTGAGAATGTATTCCTCAAAGTCGAAGAACTTTGAGCAAATTAAGATCGCATTTATAAAATTACCAAATTTACTTACTTACAGTAGTAATAATAAATCATGAGAAATAAACTTGACTCTGCTCGAAGCGCGACGAACATTCCACGAGCTGTATAGCGTGCCAAAATTAGTGAGCTTTGCGTGCGAAGCGCGAGGTCCAATTCTAACGGAGCGCAACGATCAATTAAATGGTCCCCCGCGTGAAAAGAAAGACCGACTTAAGACTACAGTGTAGGTAGGTAAAGGCCTGTCTTAAAGTAGTCTTCAACTGATCTTTTCTGGTCCCCAGAAGACCACAGTCCTTTTGTCCCCGCCAGCAGTTTAAGCCCCCAATATCCCATCATTATTAGGGTCATCACAAATCAGGACCATAACCAAAATCTCCATAAGAGATGAAGAAATGGTGAGAGGGGCAGAGTGGAAGCCTCTAGATCTCATAAATTAGCACAGCTTCTTAAGGGCTTTCAGGTATAGCTAGTCAGTTTATACAGACAGCTATCCTTATTTCAGAGGGAGAGCTGGCGGGGAGGGGGGGGGGTAGTGTCTATTTCAATGTCCTAAAAGTGATGCAGGTATAGGCTGAAGGAAAAAACCAGAAAAAGACCAAACGTTGTTTGAAACTGGTCTTAAAATTGTATTAAGTTGGTCTTTCTTTTCACGAGGGGCGTGATGCGCGACGAGCATTCCGCGCGCACTAGACTCGCTCAACGAGCGAGCACAGTGAGCGATGAGAATGTACCCCTGCGCCCCTGAAGGGACCTGGCAGATTTTTAATTCTCAAGTTTCAATAAAAATTTTATCATACGTCGGGGTTTTCTAAATTGTATAAATGATAGTTTTAATGATTTCACTAATTTCTATTCAATTCTTCTAAGAAATTGAAATTTCATCAAATTAAAATATGATAGGTATAATAAAATATTTTAAAATAAAAATAGACTTATAAAACAATTTATTTAGAAGATAAAATATTATTTTTGGAAATTTATAATGGGTGGAGAATTTTATTCAAGTGAAATTTTACGGTGAGTTAGAAACTGCTAGAAAATACTATTTGTTGGGAGTGGTTTCTAGTAATATTTATTTTATTGAGTAACACCATGATTCATGGGATTTGCAGCATTTATGATTGAGGATCGAAATACACTCATACACTAAGACCTCGTACACTGAGAGAAATAGATTTAAAAACTGGATATTAAAAAAATGGATATTACTCCGCGAGGAAAAGTATATTAACGCTTGTGATCTATAATCTATTTCTATTGTATGAACATACATCTATTGTATAAAAATTATATTTTATTTTCATTATAAGTCACTCGTGATAAATATAAAGAAACGTAACTTTTTTCGTGCAAGTGAAAAAAGTTAGATGACTTGTAATAAAAACAAAAAGTAATAAGAATCTGTATAAGGACTTATTTACTAAATCAAAATCATTTGGGATTTATAATACATATGTTGATTATAATGAGATTTGTAATGAATAAAATTGGGAAAAATAAAGGTTTACGATTATCTTTCTGTTTTTCAGCTAACCTATATACAGGGTGGACACGTAATGGCTCACATACATACAGAAAAATGCTACCAGACATACACCAATGCACGCAAAAAGTCCTTGTACAGGGGTTTTCGCGCCTACAGAATGGTTTTACTCCTTACATTTGCATGTGATTCAATGTATGTAAGTCGCTACGTGTCCACACTGTATTTCAGGATTGGATTATAGATTTTAATATCTTATTGATTATAAATTTTAACATCTTGCGTGTGTTTCAATTTATAATCTAAGATATTATCATCCATTAACATCCATTTTTAACATATAAAGATTGTAGCTCTCAATAACTTAGATCGCTGTCCCATAGTTTATATATTCCAAGATTATACCCAGTAATATACTTTTTGTAACACGTGCACAAAAAGTCCGCGTTTTGTCCATGGAAAGTATACGAGAAGCGGCAAACAAATTCTGCGCATGCTCAACTTTTTTCGCATACTTTTTTCACACGCTACAGACTTTTCGCACGCTTTTTTAACACTTTAGTTACCTATGGAGCTCTACCAACGCGCCGCCTGGCGGGAGAAAATTTCGTCGTATTTGACAACGAGTGAAAATAAAGGTCAGCCATTTTCTAGTTGTTCTCAGTTAAATGTGTTCCTCGTATACTTTCCATGAACAAAAACGCGGACTTTTGTGCATTCTTTCCAAAAAGTATAATGTGACACGACTTCTCGCACTCGTCTTGGCTCGTGTGCCTGTGATACTTGCTTCTGGATCGTTCAGCCAACTTCACAACCTTCGTCAAATGTCCGCCTTTTTGCACTTGTATCACAATGTACTATTTCATTACTGGGTAAAATCCATTTTTCTCAGTGTATATATTTATTATTTATTGCCACTTTTAAGTCCAATGATAGTTAGAATTACACTCATCGTTGAGTTATGGGCCGGGCTCGAGGGTAGACGGTCCTCAATTCAATGATATTAAAATCCAGTTTAAATCGGATTTAAAGCGACGAGCGAGCATTCTTATGTCAACATTCAGGACCAAATATAGTCTCTGAACGTACAAAAGTAAATGCGCAGAGATTCGCGATGTAAACAACTTCTGGCGGCCCTGACTGTTCAAGCGATGTAGGCCGGTCAAGGGACGCTCGGGGGGGGGGAGACAGAATCAGTGAAGCGTGAATGACCATGAAGCCGGCCGCCAATACAGTGGCCCATAATTTAACGATGAGTGTATAGGTTTCGTACCTAATGAAACACTTTATTTCAGGAAATAAAGGAAATATTACTTAAAACCGATTTCAAAATTCTCAATACACCCCATATCGTCCTATAAAAATATAATTTTCTGCAAATAAGAACTTATTCGTTTATATTGGTCATAATTTTTTCATCTTAAGGATCAGATTTCAAAAAACATAAAGGACAGTTTTTCAATTGAATAATCAGAGATTAAGGTACGCAAAAATATTTCGAATTATTATTTAAAAGTTCTTATAACTATACTAGACTAATAATATTCCAATTATAATTTTGAAAAACTGTGATTTACAGAAGCACATTTTTAATTTGCAATTTTTTGGGGTAAAATATCAATACATTTTTTAGAAACGTTAAGCTAATTGGCCAACTTGATTCGATATTGGCAAACTTTTGTATAGTTCATTTTTTAATTGCATGTGCTGAAACTATTTAATTAGCAGATGAGTTTTAGGAAGGGCTTGAGAGTGACGCCCGAATGGTGGAAGGTTTGAAGGGAAGAGGGCGAAAACCATAGAATATGAGGCACTTTTTACCCAGAGAAAATTTTCTTCTGCTCTCATCACTGCAAGTGAAAGTTTACTACCAGCACTCAAAATTCATGTATCATAACGGCTGTGAACTTAATCAAAAAGTATTGAAAACAGATTATTTGCAATCCGTTCAAACAATCGCATGATTGTGAATTTTTGAAGTGAAAACTTCTTTAGGCCTGGTAGGGTAAGTCGGTTATTAAGAGCGCCGAAGGGAACGAAAAATTGAAACGGAAACGCTAGAAGGGGAATGGTTTCAGTAGGAGAGGGCGAGTGAGTGGGATAACATTGGCATGGATAGCGTTGGCCAGCGTTGGCTGCCCCACTCCTCATACACGTGGCGACTGCAAAAGTACGAGTAGATCAACAGATCAAGTGCAAGAAAGAAATGAGTTGCAATGAATAGAGAGATTATAGGTGAAGTGAAAGCACCTAGGTTGCCTAACCTTAGCCTGTCCGGATGCCAAAAAAATGGTCACTTCCGGTACGATTTTTGAGACATCACTATGCTCATCGAGTGCAAAGATGAGCTAATAGCTAAACTGTAGTTCTCAATTAGCTCTACCGATAGCACTAGAGTTGCCTCGCCACACCCTGTCCGAAACCCCACCCTTGGCAACCCCTTTCGAAGTTCCGTATTTTGGGTAGTTACTATGCTCATCAAGTGCAAGGAAAAATCCAAGGTCAAATTAAAGTTTGAACCTCCCTCTAACTAAATAATTGGGGTTGCCACCTTTTATCCTGTCCGAAATATCGAGCAACCCGCTCTGCAAATCGACTGTCCCGAAGAAAATTGTCTTAACAAAGATTTCCGATTACACAGTGTATCAACTATATTCTACTTCGCTAGAGTGTCGTATCACCATTTACTAATACACAGAGATATGACACTCTAGCAAAGGAGAATATAGTTGTTACACTCTGTTTTCGGAATTCTTTGTTAAGACAGTTTTCTTCGGGGCAGTCGAAATGTACCTCTAATTTTGAACCTTAATTTAAACGTAATTAAAAAAAAGTTTTGCCTAATTTTATGTATCATAATTCATACATAATTCAGGAGTGCCAAATATGATACCTTGTCGAAGAAAAGTTGAGAATTTCTCAACTAGCCTTATTAAAGTAAGGCACTCAGACATTTGAAAAGATATGTTAAAATTGTGATTTTTGCCAATTAAAAATCGTCCAAAAAATTTTTTACGCCTAGAATTATAGGTCTACTGAGACATTCAGACTCACCCCCAAGAACTAACCCTATTAAATCCAAAGCTAAAAATATTGAACAAGATACCTTAGTCTTTCGAAAATTACCAATTAAAAATCGCCAAAAATTCTCTTTTTTTATACCCTGAATTAAAGGCCAGGTGATAAATTTCGGCCTCACCACAAAAACCACCCCTATTATACGTATATCTAAAAATATTGAAAATAACGACTTAGAGTTTCGAAATTTAACAATTAAAGATCATCCAAAATGCTCTTTCTTATGCTCCGAATTATAGGTCCGGCAAGGCTTTCGCACTCATCCCCAAAAACCACCCCTATTATATATGTAAAGCTAAAAGTATTAAAATTCACGACTTAAATTTCGATTTTCGAAAATTAAAAATCCTCAATAATTCTCTTCTTTTTTATGCCCCGCATTATAGATCCTGTGAAAACTTTCTGTCTGAATCCTAGAAATAACCGAACTGAAATATATTATAAATTTTGATATAAAATTTCGATTTTTGACAATTACAACGTTTCGCAGGATGGGTATATAGATATTCGAACAATAACAATAAAAAACAGAAAAATGAAACTGAACAATTTGTAATATTAGTAATAAGGCTAGTGTAATAAGAATAAGTAAAAATGAAAACAAAACTTATTAACGTTATTTATAAAAATTTTTATTTTACTTTACTAGTTTATTAATGAATTATACAGCATTTCACCCCCTACCGGTAGTATTGATTAACACAAATTTGACTCACTTATTTACAACTATTTTACAATATTATGACCGTTACGAACATAAATATGTTTTTTATAACTGTCGACTAATTTTAATATCAATAACAAAGATTTTCATCATTTTTAAACATCATCGTCTTCAGAATCGGCTAACGACGAAGGCGAAGAATCAGATCATTTCAGCACTGATTCTGACGACGATGATGTTTAAAAATGATGAAAATCTTTGTTATTGATATTAAAATTATTCGACAATTATAAAAAACATTTTTCTACATGCAGCGATCATAACATTGGACAATAGTTGTAAATGAGTCAGTCAAATTTGTGTTAATCAATACTACGGGTAGGGGGTGAAATGCTGTATAATTCATTAATAAACTAGTAAAGTAAAATAAAAATTTTTATTAATAACGTTGATAAGTTTTGTTTTCATTTTTACTTACTCTTATTACACTAGCCTTATTACTAATATTACAAATTGTTCAGTTTCATTTTTCTGTTTTTTTTTACCTATATTATTCGAATATCTATATACCCATCCTGTGAAACGTTGTAATTGTTAAAAATCGAAATTTTATATCAAAATTTATAATATGTATATTACAGTTCGGTTATTTCTAGGATTCAGGCAGAAAGTTCTCACCGGATCTATAATGCAGGGCATAAAAAGAGAGAATTTTTGGCAATTTTTAATTGGTAATTTTCGAAAGTCTAAAGTATCTTGTTCTTAGGGGTGAGTCCGAAAGTCTCAGTAGACCTCCAATTCTAGGCATAAAAAAAGATTTTTTTGGCGATTTTTAATTGGCAAAAATCAGAATTTTAACATGTCTTTTTAAACGTCTGAGTGGCTTAGTTTAATGAGGGTAGTTTATCGGTTTAACCCTTAAAATTCGAGAAATTCTCAACTTTTCTTCGATAAAGTATCATATTTGGCCCTCCTGAATGATTTATGATACATAAAATTAGGCAAAACTTTTTTTAAAAATTATGTTCACATGAAGGTTCAAAATTACAGGTACATTTTCAAAGTGGGTTGCCCGATATTTCAGACAGGATAAAAGGTGGCAACTCGTGTTATTTAGTTAGAGGTAGGTTCAAACTTTAATTTGACGTTGGGTTTTTCCTTGCACTTGATGAGCATAGTAACTCACCCAAAATACGGAACTTCGAAAGGGGTTGCCAAGGGTGGGGTTTCGGACAGGGTGTGGCGAGGCAACTCTAGTGCTATCGGTAGAGCTAATTGAGAACTACAGTTTAGCTATTAGCTCATCTTTGCACTCGATGAGCATAGTGATGTCTCAAAAATCGTACCGGAAGTGACCATTTTTTTGGCATCCGGACAGGGTAAGGTTAGGCAACCTAGGTGCTTTCACTTCACCTATAATCTCTCTATTCATTGCAACTCATTTCTTTCTTGCACTCGATCCACTCGTACTTTTGCGGTCGCTGCTTAGCCTGTGTGGCGGTAGAGTAAGTCGGAGCGTGGATAAAAAAAGTAAGTCAAAAAAATAGTGAAAAGTAAAGTCTTAGTAGTAAAAAGTAAAAAGAAAAGTCTTATTATCTGCCTTAGTTTTAAAATATTGCAAAATATCTTGAAATGACTTTTTATATAAAAGAATCAGAAAGAATAATAAATTATTAGAATGAATAAGAAATTATTTTAGAAATACGCGGTTTTGATATGATGATATTTAAATTTTATCCAGCCCAAGTTTGAAAACAATTTTTTTATGCAAACCCTTTTTACGGACTATCGTAATTAAAAGAAAGCATTTTATTAATAATAAAACGATTTTTCAAACTTTGGTACAGTTGCCAAGTATACTGAGGAAAAAATTACTGAAGTCAAATAAATTCGTTTATTTGGAAAATTGTCAACATTGAAGAAAAATGAAATTATAATTATAAATTCTGGAGATGAGTAATACGTGTCGTTGACAAGGATTGTCAGAGTTTTAATCAAAAATCTAGCAAGAGCGATTGAATTAATCAGAGAATTATTCTGTTATAATATAATGCGCCAAACTCGTGCACAATTTCATCGGGACAAAGGAAAGGAATCTTAATTAGATGTAGAACACTCTACAACACGAAGAACGATATATCTCCCTTTGAAATTAACTTCCTTACTTCAAGAAATTCAGTTAATTTTCTTGTCTATCTTATCAATGCATCTGTGACAACTACATATGTGTATATTCATTCAACTCAAAATCTTTCCTCTATGAAGAAGCAATAAATAATGTATCTAAAAAAATACATTTTGTATTTGCTTCCTAGGAAACAAGTAGAATATAAAAATATTCTAATTTGAATATTTCGTCTATATAATTATTTTTATATTATAAAGTTTCTGCAACTAGTAACGTGGTTATTTGAATAATGAAATAAAATTTGTTTAATAAAGTTGATTGGTTGACCGATTGATTGTTACGAATTTTTAATAATATGAAGCATTTAGAATATTAGCTTCAGGGGAAAAGCCAAATGGCATCCTGGTTGAAATTTGATACACCAATGCAAGATTATCAAGACTTTGGTGTTTCAATGAGCAGCACGAAATCCTCTGAAATCGTGGCGATTTGTCCACGTGCACGTGAGGGGATACGAACTGAGCTTAAGGACGTGACAGGATGAAGGAGGTGAGCTTAAGCCAAGCCCAGTAAACAGTTTACGGTTAGGGTTCGGGATTTTTTACGAGAACCGGTTTTCGGTTTCGGTTCCGGTTCTCAATCACTAGCCCGGTTCCAGGAGCCGAAGAGCCGGTTAGTACAAGGATCCGGTTCCGGTTCCATCGGTTCCACACGTCCCTATCAAACTGCGCATGAGCCGAAAAACCCGCGCTTACTTAAACTTAAGTTACATCAAAGTTATTAATAATTTATTATAAAGTTAATTATTTACTGTTAATTACTAAGTAACTAATAAATGTATTTATTAACTGCTACATTGATTACATACTTAAAAGAAATTAAAACAATGAAACAAGTGGCACATTTAGTTCGAATCATTTTATTAACAAATTTGTTATTTTTAGTGTAACTACTTTAAGTATATACGTACAACACAATTATATTACACTATTATAACAATGAAGAAACACATTTTGTTCAAGGGAGAGTGGTGAATAGAACCGGTGCGGGGCACGGTGACTTACAAATACAGCCCGTTTTTCGTTGATTTCTACATAAGTTTTTTTTATGTGAAATAGCTTTTTGTGGTACCAAAGAAAGTTATTTCACGTGAAAAAACTTAAATGAAAATCAACAAAAACGGGCGTTATACGTAAGTCACCGTGTCCCGCACCGGCTCTATTCACTACTTTCAACTACCTAGTTTAATTTACATTTTTTCTGAAGAACATTTTTATAAAAGCTAATGGAAGGACATTTTAATTGTCGCAATGACAATTTCACGTTAAAGATTTTATTGCAAGTGTTAATTTCGATATTTAAAAGTTTAAATTTTAGCATACGCTGAAAAATAAACTTTAAATATCGAAATATAAAGTTTATGAAAAATCTATTCACTGAACCAAAAATCTTGGTCGATCGATGCCAGAAATACCAGCTGGTTGACGTGTCTGCCGGAGAGCCTGTTCCGCAGCTTTGACACAATTAGGCCCGCTTTGGAGAAAAGCCTCTCCGACGGAACTGACGTCGCTAAGATCGGCAAATACTCCATGGCCACTTTGTAGAGATGCGGATACTGAGGCCTCATATTCACCCATTCCTCGTAGGGGTTTGTTTCCTGTGGAACGACCGGACGATTCAAATACTGCCGAAGCTCAACTGCGACACCTCCTGCGGCATCATGATCTGCACGAGGAAGTTGCTCAGCCATCTTGGCATTATGGTACAGCCATATCTTTTTTTTGCCAACGACAGGCGTTGGTGGAGCTGCTTCTGCCAGCTGGGGATTGGCCTTCACCCTTAGTTTGGCTTTCACCAGATTCCCTGGAAAACAAAACAAAATTAATCAGTATGATATATATATGTACATATATATATATATTAAAGAATAGGGTGGTCTGTTGAGCTTACCGATCTTCGAAACTGCACTGGAAACATGGAAAGCACTCTGAAAGTGCAGTTTCTTGAACCTGGGATCCAGGATTGTTGCGATGGCAGCCATTTCAATCTTTTCGAGGTTGCGAAACCTGGTCTCTAGTTGCGTAAGCAACCGCGTTTTCAAGTTGTACGCTCCGGGATGACTTACTGGATAGTCATTGATTGTCTGAAAAAAAAAATAATAAATGAGTATTTTGCGTAAAAGTTGAGTATGTTGGGTCCCACACAAAAGGATAGTGTCTACATACATTGTAGGCTATCGAAGCTAGTGGTATGCACTTGCTCAAAGTCACTGACTTCTCGGCGCAAACCTCCATTGTAATCTCCCACAGTGGCTCTAATAAATTTTTTACATCCCCAGCAAGCTCTTCATCGTCCGGCGTGATCATGAGGGGTGCCTTCTCCTTGCTGGTCCTCTCTCGGGCGATTTTGATTAAAACCCGCCCAACAAAATCGGATAAGAGGAGAAACCGCTCCAACATTTCATAAACTGAGTTCCATCTCGTTTTCACTGCCTGTATGAGCTTCAGGCATTCAGACTCCGCCTTATTCCATTCTTTCTTCTGGAGTTCTTTGAGCTCCTCCGTGGCCCTCTCACTTCTTCTGAAGAAGGCGACAATTTTTTTAATTTTCCATATCACCTCCTTAAATGATGGGGCTGAAGGCATCTCCGGATCCTCGTTCTCGACTTCCTCATGGCAAAGCACATCATCCTCCAGGTCATCCTCGCTATCTTCTGGGTTTGCTGGCAAGGGGGCATCATTTTTGTTGTTGTTGAGGCCGAGAGCAGTCATTGCCACGATGTTTAAATTGTGGGCAAAACACGCGATGTGCTTTTCGGCACCAAACACTCTCTCGCAAGCTCCGACGATGTTGGCCCCATTGTCTGTAATAACCGCTTTAACATTATCCTTCTCTATGCCCCATTCAGAGCAAAATTCCGTAAGGAGAACTGAAAGGTTCTCTATCGTCTTCCTTTCAGGCATCGGTTTTGCCCCAATGGTAACCGATTTCATCTCAATTCCTGTAAAAAATCAAAATGTAAGTAAAAACTATGTTTTGAAACATAATAATTTAATGTCAGCTACGAGAAATTATACAAACCTTCCAAGTAATGTACCGTGAGCCCAACATAACTTTTTGTCGTCATCGACTCCGTCCACAGGTCCGTCGTTAAGACCAAGTTCTTTTTGGATGCAAGAACATCCTTCATCCTAATTTGTAAAGAGGAATATTTTCCTTCCATCATGTTTGTGATGGTCCTCTGAGTTGGAGGGTGATACTGTGGCATTCCGTTCTTTATAAATTTCTGGAAACCCTTTTTCTCCGTTAATGATAGCGGCAGCATGTCAACCGCTATCATGTAAAGAAGTGAGTCAGTGATTTCCGCCCATTTTTTTCCTCCACCTGGAACATAAGAGAAATTTTTTAATCCACGAAAAGAAATAAATTTTCATCACAAAATATTACTTTTCTGCAAAAAAAAAAAGAATGATTTTGATCGAAATACATAAATTTTTAACCAAAAAACATGAATTTTCAAACAAACAAAAAAATAGTTCAATCTTCATTTCGAGAAAAAAGTGCTTACGCAAATACTTTATTTTCCTAAAAAATTGGTCAATTATTGAGACAAAAAGAGGAACTTTCTACAAAAAAAAGTCGAATTTTCGACCGGAAAATATACCAAACAGTCATTTTTTGATAAAAACAAGACAAAATATATGAATTTTAAAAATATAGTTGAACGTTAAACCAACAAAAGAAGTCTTCATCGATCGTTCTTCAGATGAAATAATCCAACTTTGAAATTATAAATAATTTCAAGCTTATGGTTTGGTCATACGATCATTTATTATAATATTATAAAAAGGTAAAAATAATATTCAAATGTAAATAAATAATAATATATAATAAATAATATATAATATAATAATATATTATTATATATTATTATATTATTATTATATATAATAATATAATAATATAATATATAATAATAAATAATAAATATTTAAATATTATTTGTACCTTTTTATAATATTATTTCTAGATAAAAAATTTTTAACCTGAAGAAGGCACAAAAGTTTTGCTGAAACGTCGTAACTGTAAACTCACTTTTTATAATAAATGATCGTATGACAGATAATATAAGCTTGAAATTATTTATAATTTCGAAGTTGGATTATTTCAAAATATATGAATTTCCAACTAGGAGAGATAAATTTTAAACCAAAAATGGAATAGTTACATTTTTAGTTGAAACAATTAATTCTCAGCAAAAAAAATTACAAGGATATAGTTGAATTTTTAACTAAAGAGATGAATTTTCAATGAAAACCATGAATCTTAAAAGAAAATTAAATTTCCAAGGAAAGAGTTGAATGTTCAACAAAATAATAACATTTTCAATCAAATATTAGAATTTTTAACAAAATGAGATTTAAGGAGGTACGGTCACGAACACACTTTTCTTACGGATTTGTTCAAACTTTCACTATAGGTTTCTTGAAATGTTACCTAAACGTTTATAAAATTATAAAAATATTGTCCTCTCCTGAGCTGAGACAACTAAGATCAATTTTGAACCCTTATACATGTAAAGCCTCTCCCAAGCATAGGAAAATGTTACATTTCTAACTCGCTAACTATTCTTACCATTTTTTTTAAAACTAATATATGTTAGAAGGGGGTTTCATGAAGTTTTCTAAAAAATTTCAGAATTTTTGTCCTCTTAGTTTGAGAATAAGAGGTATGTAAAGTTTGAGAGAAGTCAGTGGGTACTCGTCTGTATACACAACTTTTCTATGTGTAGTGTACAATCATAGCCAGAAATTGTCTCTTAGGTCTGACAATTATCTAATTTTTGACTTTCTTCGACGTAAATAAGCTACATATTATATATTTAACGGTTAATAAAACTTATATCACTCAAACAGTATTATTTTCCGACATGGACTTAGGATTAACTTTTTGCAGATAGTATGCGCGACCGTACCTCCTTAAGAGACAAATAATAAAAGTATAATAGAACTTACGAGCGAATGAAGCGGCTTTTGCGAAGCAAGCATCCAGGGTGCCATTGATACTGGCTCTTGAAATCCTACTAGGACTATTAATTGAAGTAGTACTCCCAGTACTAGTACTAGGAACAGCATCATCACCTTCATCAATGATTTCATTTTCATTCTTATCTTCCGGAACATGGTCAGATGAGTCGGATGCCAAACTCTCATTTCTTTTTCTCTTAATCAAAGGATGCGAATATGAAGAGGGCAATTCGATCCGATGCACCTTCCTTAAATGTTTTGCAAGTGATGATGTACTGCTCGTGAACATCATCTCTGTTTGGCACTGAGAACATCGCACTTTATTGTTTCCCACTTTTTTAAAATATAGCCACACTGCACTTGGAGGAGCCATCGCGCATGTACGTAATTACGTATATTTAAAAAAAAAACCGTAAACGAAAAACCGTAAACGAATAAGGAAGACACTACGAAGACTTTTCCGTAAACTGCACATCCGACACGTTTCCAAAACCGTATGACATGACTGAATTTGAATTTTGATTGCATATATATACAATCGGGCAAGCACGCGCAGTAGTAAGGTGCGCATGCGCAGCCTTCTCACTCGCGCACATTATTCAAGCGAATTAAACAACAGATGTACTTAAAATTAATTTTTTTAAAGCTATAAAATTCGTACTTCTATTTTCGAATTAAAATTTCAAATATTGCAATATACCTTTTGTTCAATCAAAATTTGATTCACAAGAGACGGGACGTCAGACGCTATTTGACAGAGCGCATGCGCAGCATTCTCACTCGCGCACATTATTTGAGCGAATTAAACAACAGATTTACAAAAAAATAATTTTTTTTGAACTATTAAATTCGTATTTTCATTTTCAAATTAAAATTTCAATTATTAAAATATATAGCTTTTTTAAATTCAAAATGATGATTCACAAGAGACCGGAAGTCAGACGCTTTACGAATGAGTTTTCTTAGAATTGATTTATCTTAAAGCTATAAAATTCGTATTCTTTGT
>JBAGKK010172175.1:0-23353 GCA_037177015.1 Euceroptres primus | reverse complement strand
TGCACCGAAAGTTGAAAGAATCCATCAAGTGTCATGAAACTGAGGATTGGACTGAAGTTCTACCCATCATCCTTTTAGGTATCAGATCAGCATGGCGAGAGGATTTGAAGTCAACATCAGCTGAACTCGTTTACGAAGAGAACATCCGCCTACCCGGAGAATTCTTAATTTCTCGTTCAGAAACAGTCATCACGAAAGATACATCGGAGTTCGTCAACACAATGAGATGTCGTTTTCAGAGTCTATGACCAGTCAGTGGCACACGTCATAGTCAGAAACAAATATATGTTTTCAAAGATCTCTCGACATCTGAGCAAATTTTCGCTCGTCATGATCAACCAAAAGGATCGCTACAAATGCCTTACGACGGTCCCTATTTGGTCAACAATCGCTTGAAAAAATTTTCAATCTCAATATCAAGGACAGAAACACTAACGTCTCAATTGACAGATTGAAACAGGTGTACATCATTCTGGAAGATAAATTCCCGTTTCAACATCGGAAGAAGATTCCAAATAAATGGAATAAATTCACCTTGGAAGATCCAGAGATTCCAGCTAAGTTTCCAGCACCGATAACGTCAACTCGATCTGGCAGGAATGTCAGGTTCCCAGATCGACTTCAAGGAGGTTTTTCATAATTTCATCGCAACTATTCTTTTTTTCTTGTCACAATTGAATTCTTCACTCAATTTTTTTTGTATCGTAATTTCGTACATCTCAAATACTGGCAGGGGGGTCTGTGGTAGCCGAATAATTTTGCAAAAATTAATTCACTTTATCAAGCAATTATCTTTTACAATCTTGTATCTCTATTTTTCACTCTATTTCTTAGCGTTTGAATAGTACAACAGATGAGTCATCAGAACTGGCCAATTAGGGTTCCACAGGTCGACACAAGTCTAGAACATTCCAGAAGCTTTAGGAAGAGACAGACAATGTAAGTAATAGGCTATTACTCTCTGAGGTTCCCTTGCGACGCGTGTAATATGAGAGCAATAAGTGTTATTTTAATTGTTAAATAGTGTACAATTATTTAAAATCCTGTACCACTCTCACACTAAGTAATGTTGACACAAAATTTTAGACTTCAATCTGCAATGGTTCAGGAGTAATTAATTTCTGAAAAATAGTGCACTTTTTATTGAATGCTTGAGAACTTCTTTAAAAATCGATATTTCATAAAAACCGCCAGGGGGTCTTCTTTATAGTCAAAAGCTTTCCATTCATTAAAAAATTTCCAAGTTTCTACATCAATTCGAAAATCAGGTGACCAGTTGAGAAATTTTGACTCATTTCGAATTTTGAAATTTTGATAGCAGATTCGTTATCAGCGATCCCAGAAACTCTCGAGTATGTTTTTCTAAGTTGATTCGAGCATTTTTTGATGAAATTAAGTGTACACAGCCGCCATTTTGAATCTGCCATTTTGAGTATTGAAATTCTGATATCGGATTCGTCATCAGCGATCCCAAAAATCCATGAATATGGTTTTCCAATTCGATTAAAGCGTTTTTCGATGAAATTGAGTGTACACAGTCGCCATTTTGAATATGCTATTTTGAATATTGAAATTCTGATATCGGATTCGTAATCAGCGACCCCAAAATCCCCCAAGTATGGTTTTCCAATTCGATTGAAGCATTTTTTATAAAATCAAGAATACACGACCGCCATTTTGAATTTTGAAATTCTGATAGCAGATTCGTTTTCAGCGACCCCGAAAACATAAGAATATATTATATTCTTAATGAGTAAATGTTATAAAAAATGTATGAATTTTCAAATATCTAAGGTCGCTTATTATAACGCATACGAAGGAGGGTTAAGGTTAAAAGTACAATAACTTATTATTTATAAACAAATCATTGTCGTTAAAATAAGAAATCAAGAACAGTTTCAAAACATGAAGTTTTTTTGCATTAAATAATTTGAAAATTATAATTTTCTTAAAATATGTTACAGAATGATAAATTTTAATTGTATTACAGCACTATACTGAATTGAAAAGATTATCCAATTTGTTCAAAGTTTTAATGTATTGTTCACTTTCAAATTATTTAAAAATAGCTTGATCACTATAAACTATTCACTTTGAGTAATTATTTCTTATAAAAATAAATATATAAATATGACGTAGCATTTCAGATAATATTTCTACCGGGAGTAGACAGATGGCGCAAAATCCCTTTCGACTGACCGTTTTATACACACAAGATTATGGCCATTTTATCTGAGTCCCTATTTTATTATATTTATTTTATTTTTAATTAATTAAGTCGCAATTATAAATTGTTATAAAGCTTAAACAAAAGGTTAGATAACGAACTATAATATACCAATAAAAATGGTAACATTAACATATGGTAAAGCATTCAATATAATGTAATTCAATTTTGAAGTAAAATTTTATCATAAAGTAGGTGAAATCTATAATCACATTTTATTATGTCAATTTACATATATTTAATGTTTAAACTCATTTGTAATCGGTGTGCATTTCATTTCACAATATTTTCGTACAAAAAACTGGCACTTATTTCTTTTAACCAGTTAATTATCAAAGATTAACCGTTTTAGAGGAGTGGCCGTTTTAGACACAATTCCCCTAGATTTCATGGGTTTGCACGAAATATCATAGAAATAGCAGCTTCTACAATTTTGAAGTTCATTGCTCCGGAAATAATTTCAGCAATTTTCGTATCAGGTTCTGTTACTGTAATAGCATCTCCTGAAAGATTTCGCTTTATAAAAAGGGCAGGAGGGCTTTCGACGCATGCTACCTTAATATTGAATCTTTTCAGATCAAGCATTTTCCTCGGAAACCATTCACTTTTCCTTGTACAGTTCTTCTTCGTGTAGACTATAGATCGTCATGAATGGATTGTACTGAAGAATCTTGGCGAAGCTTTGCTTGTAACTCCCGAAATAATCTTCCTTCATGACTTTCTTGAACAATATCAACGAGAAAGAAGTCCAAAAACTGCTTGGACCACATTTTTCGAAGTTGGTCTTTGTAGTTTTGTGTGTTTTTTTTTTGAGAAAAGGATTGCTAAACATTTTGGCAACTCTGCCTTCCTGATAATTAATTTAGAACTTCGAATAATTCAGATTCTTGCGAAGGGCAGTTGTCAGCATCCATTTTGATTGAATTGTGATAAACAGAGTCGTTGTTTGAAGACGCTTGATGTCTTTTGACCTTACCAAGTCTTGAGTCTTCCTGGTGGTTAGCTCTTTAAAACTGATCAGTTTACTTGAAATCTTTCGCTGGATTTCTTCGACAATTTTTCTCACAACTAAGTTCGGAGTTCTGTACCCAATCCCGTGCAATTTCGTGCAATCTTATGCAATATCATGCAATTTTGCGAAGTCTCGTGCACTTATATGCACTATATATGCAATCTCTATGAAATTTCTATGCAGTCGTCCTGTAATCCCGTGAAATCATGCAATCTCTTGCAATCCCGTCCAATCTCATACGATATCGTGCAATACCTGCGCAATTTCATGCAATCCTTTGCAGTTTTGGAATCTTCTGCAATCCCGTCAAATCTCCTAATGTAATTTCGTACAATATCTGTGCAATCCCATACAAACCTTTTCAATTTTGTAATCTTGTGCAGTCCTGTCCAATCTCGTTTAATCTCAAGGAATCTCTATGTGATCCCATGCAATCTCATGCACTTTCTTTTTATATTGCAATCCTGTGCAAACTTATGCGATCTCATTGAATCTCGTGCAATCTTATGAAAAACAACAAAATTTCAATCTCGCAATCTCATGCAATTTCTATGTAATACCATGTCCTCTCTATGCAACAAAATGCAATCTTGTTATCTGCATGCACTTTTAATTAAAATTTTAAAAAACTACTTCAATCATTATTTTTATGATTGGTGCGCTTAAACTTTAAATTTCAAACATTATCGTGCATCTGGAACTTGAGTGCGTTTCTCAGACGTCACAAATAACTTCTGCTCTTTCGTCTCAAAGAACGATTAGCCAATTTTTATAAATCTAATCTCACATGCGATGAGGTCGTATCTTTTACATGACACTTAATGCAACTGTGTTGCACCCATTTTTTCAGTCTTCGTTCAGTGCCTTATCAGGGCCACTCTCCCATGTTGAATCGTTCATTAATAAACTATTACGAGGAACTTTATTATTTATCCTCGTAGGTACAACTACTATCGTCTGACTGTCATAAAAAACACGATAGAGTTAAATATCACGTTTAGGTCTTGTTACAATTTGCATGTTGTTCAACGCTTGAACAAACATCTCATTAAAGTTAATTTAACTTTTATTTTTGATTTATTAGTTTAATGTTTTTATTCGAATTAAAAAACGAAGACAGTTTGTATCGAATTTCATATAGATTGAGATAACATGAGATTCCAAGATTGCAAGAGTGTTGTTTTTCCTAAAGATTGTAAGGGATCGCACAGAGATTGCATGAAATTCAATAAGCTCGCACAAGATTGCACAGAATTGCAATATTACAAGAGAGTGCATGAGATTTCGTAGAAATTGCAGGAGATTGCACAGATATTGCACGAAATATTGCTTTCATTCATTTATTTCGATATATTTGGTTAATTTCACCAAAAAATTATTTTTGTAATAGAAAAAATTATTAATTAATTAGTTAACTATAATAAGGTACGATGGATGAATTCATTTATTCTGTCCACATTGAAGTGTCTAAGCTTCGCTCGCTTATTCGGATATTTTTGTTTTTAATTTTTTTATTGTCATACAGTTTGTTGTCAGTTCGACGTTTCAAAATATCTGATAAGCATAGGCAAATCTTTCGATTTGATTTGCTGCAAATTACTTAAACCATTTTTGGTTTTTAGATCATAATATGTAAAAAGTTGTGTGAATATTTATTAATCTTTCCTTATTTGTACTGCAATTCAAAGGAATGCTTTAAAATATTTATAGAAATCTTTAAGTATAAATATCTTTAAAATATTTATGCAATCTTGTGCAATATCTGTGCAATCCCATACAATCCTTCGAAATTTTTCAATCTCATGCAATCCTGTGCAATCTCGTGTAATCTCAAGCAATCCCTGTGCGATACCACGCAATCTCTATGCACTACCATGCAATCTCTATGCAATCCAATGCAATCTTGTAATCTCAATGCAATCCCGTGCAATTTTATACAATATCGTATAATCTCTGTACAATCCGATGCAATCTCTACATAATTTCATGCAATCACTTATACGCTTGTAATCCTGTGCAATTTCTGCCAAACACGTGCAATATATGAGTAATCGCTTGCAAACTCTATGAAATTACTCTGCAATCTTGCGCAATCGCTTACAATCGCTTATTGAATCTCATGCAATCTCTGTGCGATCCCTTACAATCTTTAGGAAAAACAACACTCTTGCAATCTTGCAATCTCATGTTATCTCAATCTATATTCGATTCTATGCAATCTGGCAATCGGTTTGCAATTTTATGCAATCTCGTTCAATCTTTGTTCAATCCTATGCAATCCCATTCAGTCTTTTGAATTTTTCCAATCTTGTGCAATCTCTATGTAATTGCATGCAATCTCTATGTAATTTCATTGCAATCCCATGTCATCTTTATGCAATCCCAGGCAATCCTTTGCAATCTTTCAATCATGTGCAATCCAGGGCTATCTCTAGGCAATTTATATGCAAAACCCTTGCACTCTCTATGCAATCGCATTCAATCCTTTGCATCCTTTCAATCTTGTGAAACCTCGTGCAATCTCTATTATGTGATCGCATGCAATCTCTGTGTAATCGCATTTAATCTCTATATAATTTCTATGCCATACCATGCCATATCTATTCAATCCTTTACAATCTTTTAATCTCGTGCAATCCCGTGCAGCCTCTATGTAATAGCTTGCAATCTGTATGCAATTTATATGTAAACCCATGCAATCTCTATGCAATTCCATGCAATCCTTTGCAATCTTTCAATCTAGTGCTATATATTGCAATCTCTATGTAATCGCTTGCAATCTCTATGCAATTTCTATGCAATCTCCTGCAATCCCACGCAATCTCATGCCTACTCGTGCAATCTCTATGCAATCCCATACAATCCTTTGCAAACTTTCAATTTCGTGCAATCCCGTTCAATCTCTATTTAATCGCAAGCAATATCTGGGCAATTTATATGCAAACCTGTGCAATCCTATGCAATCTCTGTACAAATTCTATGCAATCCCATGTAATCTTATGTAATTCTACTCAATCTCATGCCATCTCTTGCAATCTCGAGCAATCCCTATGTAATTGGAGGCAATCTCTATGCAATTTACACTGGAGCGTCGATTTGGGCCGGGTTTTGGGCATTGCCTGGCTTAAATGGACGCTGTCCTTGAGCGCCTCCGAACACAAACAGTCAGGGACATACGAACCACTTTCAGTCGGAATAATATGAATTAACTGAATTATGTATGAATGTACATTTTTTTCCATAAAAGATGAAAATTCTTAAATGACAATGAAAAATTAATAAGAAAAGAATTTTCAACTTTTTTAAAAAAATAAATGTGAAAAATACACGAGAGTCTTCAAACTTATTTTTTAAAGTGGTACTATTTAATTTTTGTTGGTAGTAAACAATATTTGTAAAATTGTTTTAAATTTTGTTTTTCTAAAATGATTATCTTAATTACAACCAAAGCTTTTGTAAACCCATAAAATATTCGCTGATGAAAAATATTACATATATAAATAAAATATTACATATTCAAACTTTTTTTTTTAAAAGAACACTTAAATTTTGGCACTCGTTTTCGACGATTCTTTCTTCTCGTATTCATAATTTTTCACTTTCTCTAATACACTCATCGGTGGATCGAGGGCAGGGCTCGGGGGTAGACTGTCCTCGATCCAATGCTATTCGAGCGAGCAGTCTTATGTCAACATTCAGGACCGTGTATATAGTCTCTGAACGTACAAAAGTAAATGCGCAGAGAGTCGTGATGTAAACGTCTGGCAGCCCTGACTGCTCGAGCGATGGCGCCGTCGCGGGACGCTTAGAGGCGGGGGACAGAATCAGTGAAGCGTGAACGATGCCCGCGGTCTATGAGCCCTCGATCCAGCGATGAGTGTAGTTCCGGTTCTCTATTTATCAGTCGATCATACATAGTACATACTACCACTGATACCACATTTCCATAAAATTAACTCTTTTGAGGCACCTGCTTTCACTTCTTTAATAATATCATATTTTTCTGGGAATGTTAAACGTTTTCTCTTCTTGTCCTCCGACATGTTTTTCAACAGTTAAAGCGAATTAATACTCCTCGCTTTGCTGCTACTGGTTGCTACGGTACTGCTTGTACACTGCTCGCCGACCGTTATCTCTCTCTCTCCCTCTCTCTCCCTCTCACCTCTCCCTCTCTCTCCCTCTCACCTCTCCCTCTCTTTCTCCCTCTCTCCCTCTCCTCTCCTCCTCTAACCCTCACTCACTTTCCCATCCCTCCCTTCTCTATCTCGTCCTCTCTCCCTCTCCGCCCCTCCCCTCCCCCACCTCTCTCTCTCTACCCTCGGACTCGCGCATCCACTGAATGCCGCCTACCGAAATTCTAGGAACGGCCTAAATCGAAGCAATTCCATTCAATCCTTTGCATTCTTTCGGTCTTGTACAATTCCGTGGAATCCCATGCAATCTTTGTGCAATCTTTAACAATATTTGACAATCTTGCAATATTTTGAAATCCCCTGGAATCCCATGCAATCCTGTCATATCTTGCAATCTTAAAATCTTACACGAAAAATCCAAGTAATTAACCCCTAGACCTTAATCAATAATTTAATTACATTTGTCATAGGAAATATAAAAAAAAACACCAATTCAGAATTTTTGAGACCCTCCTTGATTATTGCACTTTATCTTCAATTTGGAACTCCACTGTCGATTGTTGCCGAGAAACTTTTATGTTTCACTAGAAATTGCTTTTGCTACACAAGCTGGAGGCTAGAGATGTAAATTGTATTGACACTTTAATCTACAATCAAAAAATTGACAAATAAAAAAGGAAAGTACAATGTACATTTTGTAAATTATTGACAATTCCTTAGTTAACTAACATTTTAAAGTAGTTTTTGGGTCATTTTGATAGGAATTGTTTCAAATTAGTATAAAAAGAATGATTAAAGTGTTCTCTTTAATTCAAAAAAGCAACCTTTCCCTTATAGCTTCATTTTTCAACTGAATATTTATTTTTCAATTTCTTTGTCATACCTGTACTGATGATAAAATGGATATATGCTGATAAGTATCTAAAATTACTGCGCGGCCTGCAACATATCAACAACACGATACGTTCTTTCGCTGATCTGAAGATGCTAGAAGAAGAAATATAGGAAATTCCGATAATCAAATATGTCAGGAATACATAGATATATCATGCATCTAGTTTTATTATACAATAATTATATTGTGCATCATAATTTCGAAATAAACTGTTTTATACCTTTTTACAAACCATATCTTGAAAATATTTCTGTGTCATTAATAAATAATGGTTTAAAACCATAATTTATTTTGTGTCATATATTATGTCATTAATTATATATTATATATTTTATCATTAATTATGGTTTAAAACTATAATTTAATAATGGCATTGGTTTTAACGTAAGAAACATTTAATTTCTTTCATATCTTTCAATTTTGAAAAGATTGAGAAATAAAGAAAACGACTAAAAGCATTCTTTACCAGCTTTTATTCTTTGCATTGCACTCTTTTTAATTAATATTTTTCCTTTCTTTGGTATCTTTCTATAAAACACATTGTCTTGAAATATTTAAAATACTTCGAAATAATTTCGTTAACTATTGAAAAATCCGAAGCATAAAATTCGCTAATGAATTCTTCGTTTTATTTTATTTCTTTTGTATTCTAAGCGCGAGTAGTAAAGCTTACAGGGTCTTGAAAACTGATAACCTGTGACACATATACAGATCTAAAATTACTTTTGATAGTAGTCGACTCGTTATCGGATGCTTTGATGAAAGCAACAAAGTTGCACGCATTATGTGTAATTCAATATTGTTACAATCACTGAGGAAAGATTCCAGAATTCGAAATATTTTATTAAATATAAACCCAACAGAAGCACTATTTTAGTAATTATTATTTATTTTTTATTATTTATTATTTTCGATTACTTTTCAGTGGTCATGGTCCAAATTTTTCAAATGATTCTTAACAATTAAAAAAAAAAAGAAGATTTTTTCCCAGTAAAAACTAGTATACAAAATATTTGGCATACAATAAACTCATATCAGAGTTTTCAAAAGATATTTCTCGAACTTCCATTTAAATAACTATAAAAAAACCGAAAATATTTTTATTTAAAAAAAAGTACGTACAAAATTAGACCACTTTTTTCTGCAGGCAGATAAATAACACAAAGTCTGAATTCCTTAACTAAAAACAAATCTCTCTTTTTGCTTACTTAGTCTAATGCACATCGATAAGTAAAATGCAAATCTAAGCAATTTTCCCTGTTCAATGAAACTTTGCTCTACGAAGCAGTAATAGTTTAACTTCGCTTGTAGAAACATTTACATACTTGCTGAGTTAATTTTTTCGGTCAATTAACTTAATAAAATAAGAAAATTAAAAAAATATTTACCAACAGTTTTTTATGAAAACCGGCAGTGAACTTTGAATTTTTCCTCTTTCTTCCTTTCATTAAAAATTTCTACTCTATCATTTACAAAATTTTTATCCTACTTCTTCTTCTCTTTACTTTTTTGTCCCACTTCTTTTTTTATCATTTTTTTTCTTTGGCTGTAATTTTTTTCCTTTTTTTCTACTATTCTATTTTCCTTGTGCAAGAGGCAGAATCTGGTTACTCATTTTCTGCTTATTCGGCAACTCGGCCGGATGTGACGTCACTGGTTGCCGCGCGTGTTTGCTAAAGTTTTACCAGATGCGATTCGACACCCAAGTCTTCTGCCTTTTCACAGAGGACGTGCGACCAAGCCTGGGACACACGATTGCTGTCTAATTTTTCATCGCGGATTCTTAAACAACCCCCGAGACGTCCAAGACACCTGGATATTATTTTTGCTGACGACGAAGGTATTCAGAAACATGAAGTACTCGGAAGTGGAATTAGATAGCTGATATTTGAGAAAAATCATTCATGGCGTGGTCAACTATGTTTCTGCATTTCTGACTAATTTTATGAGTCGAAATGTGGAAAATAGCAAATAAAAATATTATTTTTATGCAAAAATTATATGTAACATAAATTAGAGGGTTTCCATTCGGAAACGAGACTCAAGTACCAAAAAGAAAATTATTCAGAATGGCAAAAGTATTTTAAATACATTCTAAACGTCCCGCAGCACAGTGGGAAATAAGTACTCTTTTTGGTTCAAATTAATATTTAACCTACAATTCTTTACCGATTTGGATGAATTCTTTTTAAAGCCAATATACTTCCGAAGAGAAATGTGTGACTCGATTTTTGAAAAAGGTTTTTATTTTTTTTTAATTAACAAATATAATTTAAAAAATGGCAATTTTGCCAAATTGAATTCCTAGCTTCTTTGAAATAACGGGAAAATTTTTGCAATGACCTGCATTTGATAGAGCGACATTAATTGAAGATAATTTTTTATGGTACATTAAACAAAAAAAATTTATAAATAATTAATTTGCTAAAATTGGTTTTTTAAACTTTTAGTATTTTGACTTTATCTTTTATTACATTGCAAGCAATTTGTGTCAAAATAATATTATGATGGAAAAACATTGTAGTCGAATATTTATTGTTAATATTATAAGCAAATTTCATATACAAATGCTTAATTAGGTCATTTTTCGACTTAAAAATTCCTTGTTTTTCATGTTAATAATATTAATTGGCTATCCCAAAATTATTTTAACACTAAACATTATTCGCCAAGTTTAATGATTATTGTAAACAGGTTTCTTAAAAAAATACACATTTCAGAAATTTTTTGAACAAAAAATTAGTTTTCTTCTATTTTAGTACTTTGAATTAACTATTCTATCATAATTACATCATTATATATAATTAGCTAATAAATATTATGATTATAATAAACTAACTTTATAAACAAATGCGAAATGTGGTTGTTTAAAAAAATTTTCAGACATAATCTATTTCCAACGGTTTTGTTCAAACATATTTCTCTTTTCTGAACCAAATTTTTATAATTATCATTGTTATAATAAATTTTTCCTCAAGCAATTTATAGACCCTGAAGCTAAAGACTTGTTAAAAAACCAAAATTAAAGAGAGACTTCAAATTGGCCCAAAAACGGAAAATATGTAAACTGTGCAAAAACAGTTTTTTCGTAAAATTGAGGGTGCTCGTAATCTATTTAAATATTGTAATCACGATATTCATTAGGAAAAATAATTCCAATTATCAATCGCACGAAGTGCAAATGAATTATAACAATGATAATTATAAAAATTTGGTTCAGAAATCACAGCTTGCATTTATTTATAAATTTTGTTTTTAATAATCATAAAATTTAAAATAGAATTTTAAAATAGAAGAAAAAACTAATTTTTTGTTCGAAAAATGTCTGAATTACGAATTTGTTAATAAAACTTGTTTATAATAATCATTCAATTTACTGGCGAATAATGTTAAGTGTTGAAATAATCATGATTTAGCCAATTAAAAGTATTAGCATTGAAAAAAACGAATTCTTTTGTCGAAAAATGTCCGAATAATGCATTTTTTAAATTAAATTTGTTTATCATAATCATAAAATTTATTGGTCAATAATGTTTTGTGTTAAAATAATCTCAGGTTAGCTAATTAATATTATTAACATTGAAAAAAATGAATTTTTAAATCGAAAAATACCGAATCAAGCATTTGTTTATGAAATTTGTGTATAATGGTAACAATAATTATTCGGCTTCAAGGTTTTTCCATCACAATGTTATTTTGACACAAATTACTTGCAATATAATAAAAGAAAATTTCAAAATAGTGAAAGTTAAAAAAATAATGTTGCTCTATCACATTTGGGCGATTGCAACAATATTCGCATTATTTCAAAAAATTAGGAAGTTTATTAGGTTTGAAAAAAATTATCTAAATCGGTAAAGAATTGTAGGCTAAACATTAATTTGAACCAAAAAGGGTACTTATTTCCCACTGTGTTTCGAATTGGATTTTTGCGGATCGACTCTACAGGACACAATTTTTATCCGATTTAGACTTTTTTTTACTGAAACTGAATAAACTCTGCAGTGATCCCTCAAGGCTGATTTTTTATTTTGTTTTGTGCAAAATTCTATGTAAACAACAAGAGTATAAAAAATGTCAGAAAAATAATTATTTTAAACAGAAAAAAATATTTGTGTAAACTGAATATCAAGGAAAATCAATGAATTTGAACTTAAAGTTCGTAAATAATCGATTTGATAAGAATATTAATTGTTATAAACAAATTTTATAAACAAATACTCATTTTGTTTGACATTATCTGACATTGTCTGTTTGTCTGACATTTTCAAACAGAAAAAATTACTTGCTGACTTAAATTTAATGAGATTTGTTATGAAAGGGTCAGCCGGTAACAAAACATTGTTCAAAATTAAGAATTTTTACTGCTTTAAACAAATTTTATAAACAAATACTCAAATTTAATATTTTACATCTGAGATGAAATATTTTCTGGCTTAAAATTACTACAGTTTGTTATGAAAGTGTCAGTAGCAAAACATTGACAGAAATTAAGAATTTTTATTTTCAAGAAAAAATCCATAAACAAACGTTTAATTTTCATACTCTTCTTTAACGTCAGCGTATTCTCACTTCAATCCTAATTGAAATTCTTCTGATTTATATTCAACTACAAAAATGAATTGACAGTAAAATATTTTTTTCGATACTAAAAATCTGTATTAGTTCATGGAAATTTTCATAATAATGCGTTTTGTCAGTAACCAAAGTAGATCGTAATAGATATCGAAAAAATATTTAAGCCAGAAAATAATTTTTTTCTGCTTGAAAATGTCAAAGAGTATTTGTTTATAAAATTTAATTATAACAATAACAATTCTTAATTTATGACAATTTTTAGTTAGTGGCTGACATTTTCATAACAAATCTCAGTAATTTTAAACCAGAAAATACATTTTTCTATTTGAAAATGTCAATTTCGAGCATTTGTTCAGAAAATTTGTTTACAATAATAACCATTCTTAATTTTTTACAATTTTTTGTTACTGGCTGACACTTTCGTAACAAATTTTAGTAATTTTAAACCATTCTTTCCTGTTTTAAAATATCAATTTCGAGTATTCATTTATAAAATTTAATAACGATTCTTTTTTAATTTCTTTTTAAATTCTTTTTTAAATTCTCTTTTTTAAATTCTTTTTTAAGTTCTGAAATTTAAATTCTAATTTTTAAAACTTTTAAATTCTCTTTTAAATTCTTTAAATTCTTTTTTAAATTCTTTTTTAATTTAATAACGATTCTCACTCTTTCCTGTTTCAAAATGTCAATTTCGAGTATTCATTTATAAAATTTAATAACGATTCTTAATTTTTGATAATGTTTTGATACTGGCTGCCACTTTCATAACAAAAATTAGTAATTTTTAGCCTGGAAATTATTGGTTTTTTTTTAATTATTTTTTTTCTAATTATAAATATCCATTTAGAGTATTTTTTTATAACATTTTTTCATAGCAATAACAATTCTTAATTTTTGACAATGTTTTGTTACTGGCTGATATTTTCATAATAAATATTAGTAATTTTAAGCCCGGAAATACTTTTTTCTGATTTAAAATGCCAAATTTGAGTATTTGTTTATAAAATTTGTCTATGACAATAACAATTCTTAATTTTGGACAACGATTTGTTTATAACAATAACAAGTCTTAATTTTTGTCAATGGTTCTTTTCTAGATGAAACTTGCAGAATAAATAGCAATTATAGTGAAAAAAAATTGTTTCCGTCCTAAAATGGCATATTAGAGTAATTTTTTATAAAATTTGTTTATAATAATTAAGTTAATTATCGTCAATTATCTACATACTTTAATTGCACATGCATTGATTTTGCTAGATATTCAGTTTCCACAAATCATTTCTTCCGGGTTAAAATAATGATTTTCTGAAAAAAATTTTTTCTACTTTTGTTGTTCACGTAGAATTTTATTAAAACAAAATATCAAAAATTGGCCTCGAGGGATCACTGTGGCATTTCTTCAACTTCAATTTAAAAAAAAATCCAAATCGTATAAAAATTGTGCCCTATAGACTGATTCGTCCGGAAAAATCCTATTCGGAACCACTGTGTGCCCACAAAATTTTGTAGACAAATATTCTTCTGTTGTAATATTCAAAATAAGTCAAAATAAAATAAAAAATACGAACAATATTTTTTTTCGGAAGATCCTCTTTTCTAACACAGAATGGCTTGTCAAATTTCGTAAAATTTCGATTTAAAAGGTTTAAAACTTAAAATTTTAACATTATAATTTTAACTAAGAAATAAAAAAAGCAAAACATAATGGATTATTCATTAGGGTAAGGGAACCGAATGTTGATTTCTGCTGGTGATTAATTTTATTATTAATATTTCAAGTTGCCCTCAAAATGTAATAATTAAGGAAAGCAATATGGATAATTTCAAATCTGTAAGTGTTCAAGATTTGATAACTTCAGCATAAAATTATGATGATTTTTTAAATTTAAAAATGAGAAGCATTCGAAATTAAACACTTTTAAAATCGAAGACCAAAAAAGTGGAGAGTTTTTATTTTTAAGCCGTTGAACTTATTGTTACTACCAAACATTCTAAACAGACAATTTTTTAATTTGGTATAAAATAAATAATTTTCAAGCTCCTAGTATTGAATACTAAATAATTTCAAATTTTAAATGCTCAGAATTGCTCAATATAAAATTAGAAGCCTCCTATTTTGTATAATATTTAAAATTCAAGGGTTTCAGAATCTTAAAATTTTAATTTTAAAAATTACTGTTTCAATATAAATGAAAAACTTTAATTTTAATGCTTCCAAAATTCGACAGATTTAGAATGAAGCATTGAAATATTTAAATGTGAAAATTTTCAAATTAGATTATTACATGGCTTCAAAATTGAAAAAGTTTAGCAACATTCGCATTATATTTAGAGCACTTTTAATTTCAAACTGCTCAATTTGAATATTAACTGTGAATTTTCAATACTTTCAATTCGAAATTATTGAATTTTGAACGTTTCAAATTAAAAACTTTTCAATTTTGGGCACTTTTCGTTTGAAATTGTCCTACTTTGAACGATTTAAATTTGAAACTGAACGATTTTTAACATATATTTCAATTTAAATTAATTAAACTTCAAACGCTTGGAATTAAATTTTTTAAATTTAAATTGAGTTTTTGAATGATTCTACCTTGATTTGATCTTTGTAATTGTTTTTAATTTTAAATTCTACAATTGTAAACTTTGTCATTTTTATTCAATTTCTAAAATATCAATACTAAACACTAAATTTAAAATATAAAAATGTGACAATATTTGTGCCTGCAATAAATTCGAAAAAATTACAAGTAAATGGAGGTAAATATGAAAAATAGAAAAGAAAAACTCTTTAAAAAAGTGTACAAATTGACTCAATTTTGAAAAAGTGGCCAAAAGTAGCTAAAAAAAGGGACTTTTTAAAAATAATAGTAACCAAATGTAGGGAAAGAGGCTTGAAATGTCGAAATAATCATTGAAAACTGAATATTAAATTTTTTTAATTTGTCATTGAATAATTAAAAATTAGAGACCTCAACAAAATTTTAAAATTTATGCATTCTAAATTGTGCAATTTTTAAATTTGTCACATTTCAAAACATTTTAAATAAAAGTTGTTAATTCACTATTATTAAGTAATTCAAGAAAATAACGTGGTAAAAAGCAATACAAATTATTAAATACAACAAAAATTTATAAATAACTTTGAATTTGACAATTTTTACGTTTTAAAACAAAAAATTTTTATGAGCAATCGAAAAATATATTAAATAATATACTTTTGTGAATGAAATAATCCCAAAATGTCCTTTGTTTATTACATGATCCTTTTATAAAAAACTTCTCATTTTTGGCACAATGTATTGGGAAATAAATCTTAGCTGTAGATTTATTTATTTAGTAGATTATTATAACATATGTTACAGCATTGTTTAAAACATATATTCTTATATTCAACCTTCAAAAGTATTCGAGTTACAATTTATTAGTAATGATAAACAAATAAAAATAGAAGGAAAGTTTGGAAATTAAATATTTTCCTTCTTTATAATTATTTCTTGTTTAAAATTATCAATAATCCTAATTTTTCCATAACTGCACAATTGCATAATGTTGCCACTAAATAATTTATACTTTCTTAATGGCATTAACATTCCTTTTCAGTAAATTTTTAGCAATAAGCACTATTTGATCCACATTTGAATCCGGGACCGATACTGGATCAACAATGATATATCAGATAAAAAATTTGTATTTTTATTTCATTTTTCTCCAAGTTATCTTCTAACATCTTCTTTTTGATGATTTTCTAAGTTTTAAGCACTTTTTCACTGATCCACATTTGGACCCTGGGTCCAAATATTGATCAAAATTATACCTTCACCATAAATGTTCCCAAACTTGTGTGAATTGATTTTGAAAATCTGTTTTTTGTATTTTTAATTTCAAAGATTTTTGAAACCTGATCCACATTCGGTTCCCTTACCCTATAAAGATAATAAGATGATAATAAGAAATCTTATAAAAATGTAATGAAATTTAATAAAATGTAATTAAATGTAATAAAATGTAATAAAATAAATAAAATATGTACATGCAATTTAAACTTTTGATTAAAATTTAAACAAAAACCACTTCAATTATTGTTTTTGTGATTGGTGCACTTAAAATTTAAATTTCAAACATTATCCTGAATCCGGGTCTTGAGTGTGCGTTTCTCAGACGTCACAAATAACTCCTGCTCTTTCGTCTCAAAGAACGATTAGCCAATTTTTATAAATCTAATCTCACATACGATGAGGTCGTATCTTTTACAGTGTTGCACCGATTTTTTCAGTCTTGGTCCAGTGCCTTATCAGGGCCACTCTCTCATGTTGGATAATTTATTAATAAACTATTACGAGGAACTTTATCATTTATCCTGGTAGGTAGCCAACTACTATCGTCGGACTGTGATAAAAAACACGATAGAGTTAAATCTCACGTTTAGGTCTTGTTACAATTTGCATGTTGTTCAACACTTGATCAAACACCTCATTAAAGTTAATTTAACTTTTATTTTTAATTTATTAGTTTAATGTTTTTATTCGAATTAAAAAACGAAGGCAATTTGTATCGAATTTCGTTAAATTTTTCATTCATTTATTTCGATACATTTAGTTAATTTCACCAAACAATTATTTTGGTAATAGAAACAATTATTAATTATTAAATCATTAACTATAATAAAGTACGATGGATTCATTCATTTATTCTGTCCACATTGAAGTGTTTAAGATTCGCTCGCTTATTCGGATGTTTTTGTTTTTAGACTTTTTGTTGTCATACAGTTTGTTGTCATTTTGACGTTTCAAAATATCCGATACACATCGGCAAATGTTTTTATTCGATTTATTTCCATTGACCCATTTTTTATTTGTTTCCATTTGACCCATTTTTGGTTATTAGATCATGATAATATGTAAAAACTTGTATGGATATTTGAAGGACGACTCTGCATTCGGGCGTAAGTGTCAAATTTCCGAAAATCGTTTTATCGGCTAAACTACTTGTTTTCGCCTAACTCATGCCCCTGTAGAAGATTTTGATCCAGTTCGATTTGGAAGTGGGTCAGGGGAACAAAAACAGTTCATAAGGGCGTAATTGCCATGAGCCACTTAGTGCATTTTGGGCCATTATGGCCCAAAATGTCATTTCTGAGAGTTGTGGCAAAAAAAAGCATTAGTTGTACGAAAAAAGTATTTATACATAATTCATTAGAAGCTGAAACGGTTGAAAAAAATAGAGATAAATAATATCTCGAAAAATGTTTTTAGTTTTTTTTAAACTCAAAAATAAAAAAGTTATGCAACTTTTTCTGAGTTAGGGCTGGCTTTTTTGAGGCTGCGTCGTTCTTTGACAAGGGCTTCCTCGGAGATGGTTGCTTTTCTTCCAGACATTCCTCTCACGATTCAATATAGCTAAGTAATAGCTGGAGATGTATTTTTAGTTTTATTTTTCAATTAATAAGCGGAAAAGTTATGCAATTCTTACAGAGACAAAATCGGGGTTTTCTGGGACACGCCATTCCTTTGACATGGGTTTTCTCAAAAATGCTTGCTTTTTTCAAAGAGCTCCTTTCACAATTCAGTAGAGCTAAGTACCCAGATGGAAATTTACAACTGGCTTGGTACCGCGCCAGTACCGCCGGGCGGATGTCGGTACTGGCATGGTGCTGGCATATTGACTAATTGTTAGTAAATTTGAGTAATTGTTAGTAGAAAACGTTACAATTAATTAGTGAATAATACTGATATTACGTTATATCACTAATTCATTAGTCAAATATATTAAACTAAAAATTAATTATTGTGATTAATAATTAATTAAATACATAACTAATTGAATCATTGACTGACTTTTTGCTTTTCTGCAGTTTTCAATTAGTCACTTTTAACTAATTCAGATTTAACAAGCACCAGGTTCTTTTCAGGTATAATTTGTCATTTTTGCGCACTTTCTAAATCTGAATAAGTGAGAAGTGTAACTTCACCGAATCAAATAAGTAATTAATCTGTATGAATTATTCCAAGAGTACAACTACTTTTATTCACTGAAGTCTTGGTTACAAAATCCTTACGAAAAGGAAGAATTTTTGGGAAAATGTCTCAGTACTGGGGCAGTACTAAACCAGTACCGCGCCAACGCCCGGCGCGGTACTAATGATCAGTACTGGCATTGCTCCTCGTTTACAACTGGCGCGGTACTATGCCGTTCGTAAGATCCGGCATAAGTCCGACTTTTCCGCCTGGGATAAGGCTATAAAACAAAATATGTATTTCAAGTTAATTAAAGCAGAATCATGTTTATTTATGAGAATCTGCATTTTGTTCAATATGAACTAAGTCACAGACTTCAAAAATACATCCCTCGAATTTTAACATTTCGACCGTAACGCTTATATTTGCAGACATTTTGTAAATAAGCCAGCTAGCTTTCGATAAAAACTTATTGAAATTCAAAATTTAAGTTAAAATGGAGGGTAAGGGCCAATCTAAACCATTGTGCTCATTTTCTTATGAGAGGAATCATAATTTTAAAAAGAAATATTTTGTGCGTACAAAATTTAAAAATGACCTTAACACTCATGATACTCTTTAAAATATAATCAATAGTTTTGGAAAAGTTTATAAATACCTTCTCACGATCGTTCTACAGCTTTTTGTGATTGTGCTCAAGGAACAAATACTTAATTGCTCACTTGTAGCAAAAAATTATAAATCGTTACGGTCGACCGTAACGGTTAAATTAAAAAATTAAAATTTGTTCAATGTAAAATTACTGATTTATATGTCTCGGGTGACGTCACACAAGGAAACTGTCATATTTTTGCTTACTTCAATGATAATTTTTAGCATCTTTTATTATATTTTTAACTAATTTTTAATTGTACATTTTCACACTCCTTAAATTTTTCGTAAATAATTACTCAATTAAGTAATTTTCTTTCATAATTTTATTTTCATTTTCTAATTTTCAAATTTTCGTCAACCGACCGATTGATTTTCAAATGTTTTTAAGTACAAATGAAATACCGACAGATCCATTTCTTTCGCAAAATCAATTTTTTTATTCTTTAGTAACGGTTTTAAGAAAATAGTTATTGTTTGTCCAACTGAAAAATATGATTTTGTAGGACTTATAGATAATATAGTGAAATTCCCAATGTTGTACTTATAGAAATTTTGTCGTTTACTTTTTCACTGAAAAGTGAAAGGTTTCTGAGATATGCACATAGTTATTCATTTTTAGTAATATTGATGTTTGTGGTAAAAGTTGCATTTTAGAAACAGAAATTAAATAATTTTTCCAATTAAAAATAATTAAATTCATATTTTATAAAATCCGTGTAATAGATTGTTTAAAAAGTTTTCAAAGTATTAAACGAATTTCTAGTGCACAATATGAATTTTTAAAGAATAATAGAAACATTTTGAAGTTGTGCAAATAAAAAATTGAATTTAAAGACAACAGTCTCATGTAAATTTCAATGGTTTCTGTAATTTAGATATATTTTTCTACGTCGTATATAAAATCAGGAACTCAATTTGAAAACAATTGCATCATTAAAATTGCAATGATTGATAAATGAAAATAAATATATCGAACTTTAATTTTGGGAAATAATAAAGCACATAAAGAAGCATTTATGTCAATTTTACGGCACAGATTTTCTTTATAAAATAAAATCAATTCGGCCATTTTTAATTATTAAAAAAGGGCGTTAAACTTATTTGTATAATTTTTTAACACTTTAAGATCATACCTGCTTAAACAGCCAGAATTACAGTTATTGGAAAAACCTTCACTTATTTATCTATTATTAAATCCAGTCTATAAAAGAGTGCTTCTACCTTTTCATGTATTGAAATTTTTATATAACTTGAATTTCACTAAATGTTCAGTCCTGAACAATTTTTATATTTCTAAGAATTCAATACGAAAGGGAAAACTTTTACTCTTCATATTTTATTTCAAACAAGGACGTTTCCATAAGGCTTTTATTGCCTACAAAATTTCAACCATTACAATTTCATTATTACCGATTTAATCCGTCTAGTTATATGTAATTAGGTGTCCAATTTTTATGACCTTTTATGGTACTCTTCGGATGACCAGGCGATCCTGGGCCTTAGATACCGAGGATCATCCTCGTGGATTTTTCCCCGGGATTTTCCACTTCGTCTCTTTCCGACTGCGATCGGAAGTACAGGGCCGCTTCCACGCGGGAACCGATACAGATGCATACGGAAATCTGCGGAAGTAACTGAATGCGACTTCGTGCCAAATTTACATGGCCCAGAGACATTGGGTTAGTGTCATTGTATTTCAGATTTACATCATCTCTCCTCAAGAGAACATCTCTCTCGCAGCTGACCGATGCAGCTCGTTGCATCAAGTCAGCACCACCGTATAAAATGTAAAATTTTTGTGTAAATAGTACTCCATTCCAAGTTATATAAGTACAGTCAACTCGTCAAATAAACTTTTCATATTTTTCATTTTAAATGTATGTCGATTTGTTAAATTTGAGAAGTTTACAGATATAGAAAATAGATAAGATAAATGAATAGGAAATCATAGATTTTCTAAATTGTGAAAATGGATATTTATTAAACCTTGTGAAATAGAGTTAATTTTAAAAGCATTGAGAAAAGGAGACCAGTTTTTGGACTTCAACAGTATTCTAAGAGATTTAAAAATATTTTGAGCAAATATTGATTATGCCTACCTATTTCAAGAGAAACTCGAGAAAATTCATACAATTTTGAGGGATTGTAAAAGATTCGTGAAGCAGATTTTACATTACATCTAGAAATAAATAAAATATTAATTATATTTATAAAACGAAAGGTTCCAAATGATTTCAATAGATTTTTGAAGACCTAAAGATATTTTAGAAGATATTAAAAAAAGAATCTGAAAAGTTTAAAAATATTTTAATAGATTGCAAATTAACATATGGTTCAATAAGTTTGAATCAAATCGAATCAAACCAAGATGTTGCTCAAGTATGCGAAGATTTTTTAAACGATAAATTGATGCATTAATTCATCGCTTCAGTAATAATAACATTAGTAGCAATCACTTGCGCGCAAAGCGTGCTATTTCTCTTTTTTAATCTGTCCATACAATATATTTACTCAAATCATGTATCATAGTTATAAAATTAATAAATTACATTTAATATTTAAAGTTTATAAAGAAAGTGGTCTTTACGATTATAACCATTCAGTCATTCAGAGCTTTTAAGATTCTTCATCTTAATTTAATTATTATACATTAATTACTTAATACTCAATGAATATTAAGTGACAAGTTATTTTGAATTTATTCAATAAAATCAAATAGACAATTTATGTTATTTAGAGGAATACGATATCAAAAAGAAATCGAGCGCTCGCGCGCGTGTGGTATGTTATTATTCTTGGTCGACCGATTCGTTTCGAAACGAATCATTTTCTATTGCTACTTTTTAATAAAACACACCAAGGAAAATCAGTTATTTTGTTTAATTAAATTAAAAATGTTAAAAACTAATTTTATTGAGAAAAATTAGTAATTGTTATCGGAAAAAGTGGGTCATTTCGAAATGAAATTGTTATTTTATTCTAAAGATTTTACATTTTAGTTAAAAGAATTTCTAATACAATGTCGAAAAATCGATGTCTTTCATTTCGGAGAGTCGTAAAGAAGAGTATAAAAAAGCCTAGTAACGTTTGCTGCTATTAAATTTAACAGCAACCCCAGTCAAGAAGAGGGGCAATTTTCCCTGAAGTTCATCTTCTTCTGTTACCAATTTCATCCCCTGAAAAAGTAAGCCATTCCATTTATTACAACTTGGTGACAAATATGGCGGCACATCCGACGCGAACCGGAAGTTCCTAAAAGCGCCCGTTTCCCTTCCTATCCGCTGATCGCGAGGCACTACCGGGAAATATCAATCATCTCAAATTGTCATCTTAATACGTTCTGCAACTTTATTATGTAAAAAAAGAAGAAGGGAAAAAATTATTAACGTATTAACTTATTGTTAAATTACTGCAAGGAGTTTATAAGAGATTTCAAGTTTTTTTTAAAGCTTATGAAAATGTTTTCAATAATTGTTTTGGTGAATGTTAAACATTTTATAAGAAATTCAAAATTTTATTAAAAAGATCATTAAACAGTAGGGTGCACAGTGGCCCGAACGTGGAATTTACTGTTCAAAAAAGTATTTTTATCCAGTTTTCATCCAAAATACAACATTTTTGTTTTAATTTCCAAAAAAATTAAATTTTTAAGATACACGTCAAACTCGATTTTTTAATTTCAATTCTTTTTACCCAGGCGGAAAATTTATGGATAATCTGTCGATAATGATTATCGATAGTCACTATATAAAAAATTATGCATAATTTTGGAAAACTGAAGTTATGCATAATTTTTTACATAGAAAAAAATGTGGTTTTGGTGAATGTGTCTGTCTGTCTGTAGATTTTTTTTCTTGTTAGCACGATAACTTTCGAAAGAATTGCCAGATTGGATTG
>JBAGKK010172064.1:3965-23356 GCA_037177015.1 Euceroptres primus | reverse complement strand
GTTGTCCTTACAATAATTGGACAAACTAATAAAATTTGTAATATAATCTAAAAAAGTGTGTTGTCCTTACAATAATTATTCTGACCCTAAGGCCAAAATTAACATCCAACATTATAAACGATTTTTGGGTATCTTTAAAGTGCCGTAGCTTTTTGAATTTGGGTTTGATCGAAAAGTATTATAGGAATTATTTGTAAAATTCTTCGGGGGGGAAGGGATTTCAGAACTTGTAGAACGATTAAGAAAATATTTTGCAGAAAGTTGGAAATTTTCAAAATTCAAACTTTTTGAATTTTTGTTTTAGTTATTATGTGTAGAGAACTCTGGAACTCTTTGTGCCCAAAGAGAATCCCTAAGTAAAAGAATAATTTTTAAAAAGTGAGGAGCTAACTTTTTTTTGAAAATTTTTTTTAGATCAAATTTGCCAGAACTATTTTCGAAAAGTATCAGGAACTCTAGAACTCTTTTAAAACTAGTCAGAACTCTGAAAAAAATTGATTTTTTAAAAAGTGAGGGGCTGCGTGAACTTAACCACCGATTTTGAAAAAAATCATTATTCTACTATTTAATCGCCAGAACTATTGTTAATATGTATTAGGAACTCTAGAACTATCCAAAAGTAACTCAGAACTCTTAAAAAAGTTTAAAAATGTTGATAGTGGGTGGACAAGTTCATCATCATAAACTCTTAAAAAAGTTAAAAAATTTTGATAGTGGGTGGCCAAGTTCATCAACATAAACTCTTTAAAAGTTTTAAAATTTTGATAGTGAGTAGCCAAGTTCACACGCATCCAGATTTTTTTTTATCTGAACCGTTTTTAGATACCACTTGAGACTTTGGTGGCAGAATTGAGGAATTATCGACAGGTGTCTATAACACAAAGTACAAGATTCTGTTCTTTTGTCACATCGGATCTAAAGGACGTGTCGCGTCGGCTCGCGGTGCGTTAAGCTTTTCGCGAAAAGGAAGGAGGTCGAGTGCAATGTCGAGCGAGCTCAAAGTATACTTACTAGAGAACTAGAGGGTGGTTGCACTTCAGTGAGAAGAGTGCGAGGGCCGTATGAAGAAAACGAGAAGGTCTAGAAAAGAAGAACAAGAAGCACTGCAGAAAAGGGGCACTGTGTCTTCCAGCGACTTTTGCGCAAAAAAAAAGCCTACAGCACAGAAAGGAATGTAACAGATTCCAGATAAAAGAAGGATTTACAATTCTACTTGGTGATAAGAGCCAAGAAGTAGGCAAAAATCACGAACCGAACAGGTTCTTATACGTGCCAAACGTTAGTTTTATGTATTTAAACGTGAGGTACTGATATCCGTACCCGCATACAATGTCAGGAGTACAGTTAATTTTAACATATTATAAGACTTAAATTCAGATACATCTTCAATTCAATTTGTTCTCACATTTCATTATGCAAAATTCGCCAACCATTTTGATGCAAAAAAAATGGTTATCAGTCAATGATTCATCTTTAAGAACTTGTTTCAATACATATAATCTTCAATTCAAGAGAATTGAAGATTATGTATTGGAACATAAGATTTCAATCAATAATGGAAATTGAGAAAGTTAATAAAATTCTAAGGGAGGAGGAAGTAAGGACCTTCCGGTTTATTGCTTCAAAGTAGCACACCCAGCAACATAACATCCTGTTGATGCGGTTTTACAGATATAGAAGTTTTAAGTATTCAGCACACAACTTATAATGAGATTTTCATATGCGTATTGCCAAACTTGACTAAGAAGACGTCCTCTGCATCGTTAATCACTTCAAAGCCCTTCTCGCGAACCGCATGATTCTCGCTAAACGGATGTTTTATTTTTAGATGTTATTAGTTCGAAACATTGGGCATAAAAGTTAATTTTTTAAAATGCAGCCTAATGAACAGTGAATTTAGCCAAGAAATACTCAAATGAAGAAAGTATATGGAATTCTTTAAGTGAGAACAGATTTCCAGGCGCCCGAAAGACGCGTTCTCCTCGACTTATTTACACAAAGCGTCTGTAGAAAATTCTAATGTCCACAGGATCTTCCAGGCCAAATATAGTTATTTAGGGATACAGTTACCGCGGAATATTATAGAGCAGAGGTTACTCATTAGAGGATAGTGACTCGGACTCTGGCAAAGAATGTCTAAGACTTTTCGGAGAAACCCACAAGTAACTAGCAGTATTTTCTTGGTAATTATCGGTTAGGATTAAGTAACCACCAGGGTTAATAAAATATGCGTGAATTAAAAGCCGAAAACTCGCTTTCATGAGAAACATCGCCTCTCGTGATATTCTATTCCAATCATCGCTTCCATTAAGACCAACTCCTAATTGGTAGTTCGAACACACTAATACATTTACACCTAATTTTCCTTTTGATTAGACTCTCAAAAATCGCCCAAGGTATAAAAGTCCTCTCCTCGACTCTCGAAATGATGAGCAATGATGTAAAGTCGTTAAGGTCAGGTGGTACCATGTGCTGCTGCATCGTGATAAATGGTGGTACTTATAAGCATTAGTTAGCTAGATGGCTAGAATATATTTTCCATCGATTCATACATCAACACTTCACAATCAATGTGAAATTTTTTTAGCTTCAGATGTAAGAGCAGGCACAACTGAATATTTTTTTATAAACCTTCTCCATTGGATTTAAAGAAACCTGCAAAGGCACATCCTTAGGTCTATTAAGTTGACACAATACTATCGTCATATAGAAATTTGGCGTATGTCATAATTTAGGGCTTATTTAAGGCTAATTAAATGTCCCATTGCGAAATTTAGGGCTCGACGTTTTTTTTGAAAAAAAGGGTGTTTGTGCTGGCTTAACGTTAAGCTGGCACCACCATGTTACATATATGTAAAACATACCAAAACAGTAGTTTAAAAATTTCCTTTATACACTATAATTTTAGGCTCATTTAGGGCTCTCAAAATATCCTGGACCGGAAGTCGTCAGATTTTTTCTTTTATTAACATATTGTGGTCCCAGCTTAATGTTCTAAAAAGTATGAAAACACGTTTTTGAAACCTCAGCATATAATTTAAGGCTCATTAAAGGCTAACGAAATATGATGACGATTTTTTAAAGGAGATATTGCACAAAAAGTCGAAATATCCAGTAACATTCAAAATAATTACCTAGAGAGATATTTTCACATTTTTTTGCAATATTTTCTTATAAACTTATGTTAATAATTGTGTTTAAAATTTTGTGTAGAATTTTGTTTCGTTTTAAAGAACTTTGAGAAATAAGTATAAACAATTGACACGAATTCCGGTCCGCGATATTTAGAGAACCTTAAATGAGCCTGAAATCGAGGCGTTAAAATAAATCAGTTTAATAAATTTTTCAAAAATTGTTTATATAATAATTTTTTTTTAATTTTTCAAAAAATTTGTTTATAATATTTCGAGAGCCTTAAATGAGCCTTAAATTATGGACCAGGGAAGAATTGGTTTCAAAAACTTGTTCAGATACTTTTTAGAACGTTAAGCTGGCACAACAATATATTTACAAAAAATAATAAATAAATAAGTAGAAAATTGACACTCATCCCGGTCCGCGATATTTAGAGAGCCTTAAATGAGCCTGAAATCGAGGCGTTAAAATAAATCAGTTTAATAATTTTTTTCAAAAATTGTTTAAATAATAATTGTTTAAAGAAATTTTTAAAAAATATGTTTATAATATTTCGAGAGCCTTAAATGAGCCTTAAATTATGGGCCAGGAAAGAATCGGTTTCAAAAACTTGTTAAGGTACTTTTTAGAACGTTAAGCTGGCACAACAATATATTTACAAAAAATAATAAATAAATAAGGAGAAAATTGACACGCATTCCGGTCCGCGATATTTAGAGAGCTTTAAATGAGCCTGGAATCGAGACGTTAAAATAAATCTGTTTAATAATTTTTTCAAAAATTGTATAAAACAATTTTTTAAAAATTTTCATTATATTTCGTGAGCCTTAAATTATATGCAGAGGAATAATCGATTTTAAAAACGTGTTCTCATACTTTTTAGAACGTTAAGCTGGTTAATATGTTAATAAAAGAAGAAATCCGACGACTTCCGGTCCATAAGATTTTGAGAGCCCTAAATGAGCCTGAAATTATAGTACATAAATAGTATATTATGCAACATGTGCGTAGAATGCGGTTTTACACACGCGATCACCACAAGTGGTTAAAACCGTACGCACGAGTTGCATACGATATTTTTTTACACAGTGTGCGTAAAATGCGTTTTTAACACACCCATATTAGTGGGTGTGTAATAAGCCGTTTTACACACTAATATGGGTGTGTAAAAACGCATTTTACGCACAACACTGTGTCAAAAAGGAAATTTTTAAACTACTGTTTTGGTATGTTTTATAAATTTATAGCATGGTGGTGCCAGCTTAACTTTAAGCGATAAGCCAGCACAAACACTCTTTTTTCAAAAAAACATCGGGCCCTAAATTTCGCAATGGGGCATTAAATTAGCCTTAAATGAGTCCTAAATTGTGACATAAGCCAAATTTCTATATGACGATAGTGTTGTGCCAGCTTAATAGACCTCACATCCTTGTTAGTTTAAGCTTTAAGAACACCTTAGTAGCATATTTAACATATGATGCCAGGTTGGCCTTAATGTTAAGAAATGTTTCCCTCGACTCTCCTCATTTTATCCCCTAATTCCTGACTTGTGCTTGCCTTTGGGGGGGTGTAAAGACAGTGGAAGATAGCAAAGTTCGGTAGGCCCGAGGCACCGGGGAAGAGCGAACAATTTCAAAGGGGGACTTTCTAGAAGTTTTCAGGGGATACAGCTGGCGGCTGGCAAAGGGCCCTGGAGCTGGAAGATGGTGCAGGGAAGTCGAGACCGACGGCGACGAAGTAAGTTGATCCTGGAAAGAATGGGAAAGAAAGAGAGAAGGAAAGATGGAGAGAAAGAGAAGGTAACGTCCGAGAATGGCGTGGAAGAGAGGAGATATGCAGGACTGAATACCAGTGTTAAGGAAAAAAGAGGCTCGAGGACGAACGAAGGACCGAAGAAGAGACTGACGGGTGTGTTTGACTGGGCCACAAATGTTCAGCAGAGAAAAGGAGATACCTGTCCGGAAACGAGAGGAAGAGAGATGCCAGAGAAGTTCAAGGCAACTAGCCATCGCATCAGTGAAGTGCTGCCTGGCAAAGATGAGACCCCATCAGGAACTTACGACATGGCTTGGCAAAAAGGACTGGTTGGAATTTTAAATGCATTTCAAAACACCCTTTCAGGGATGAATTTTCGACTTGGCTAAGTTTCATAAGAAAATCGGCATTCCTCGTCAGTAGCTAAACCTCACGGAAAAAATTAGTCGCTTAAAATTTAGGTGATTATTTGAAGAATCTTGGACAGAGAAAAGTCTTAAAAAGTTTCAATGACTGAAGGAATAATATAGAACACTATTTATGAGATGTAGAATAAAGTCAATCAATGTTTAAAAACTGAGTCTCAGAAAAAAAAGTGTAATTCTTATGTAGAAGTATTTTATAAACTAAGCGGTCTTCTCTAAGAAATACTCTAAAGGTTAACAATATTTGAAAAAGTTTCTTAGAGTTTAAATGACAGTTAAGGAATTTGAAAGAGAAAGGATTTAAAAAATAATTTTGTACAATGTACATTATAGTATAAAGTTGAGCAGATTTTATATTATTTTAAACGAAGTTTTACATTTCTTGCTAAAGATAATTTAAGAGACGAGAAATCAAAGAGCTGAGACACCTCGGCTCACACTTGAACTAAAGTGGTTCAAAGACGTAAGAAATTTTTTCTTGAATTATACTTTTTACAGGTCTTTTATAACATAAAGTCACATAAAAATCTAAGAAGACACATCAAAATATTTAAAAATGCAACTTTAGTGCGTTAAAGAGTAACAATATTATGTTATACTACAAATTGAAAAAACAAGAGATTTAAAACGAGTGTGAAGTTAGCCACCCGAGCGGAGCGAGGATGGCTATCACACGAGTTTTAAATCGTCGCTTTTTCAATGTGTGTGACACGATACTTTTTTTATAATTCGGGAGGGGTGCACTCCAGAAATTCTTCGGGCACATTTACATCAATTTCGTCCATATCCATAGAAGCGATGAAACCATTGTCAATCAAAAACTTTTTGGAAATTGATTTAGGTTAGGGACGAGAGTCGGAAAATAGAATGAAGATGGCTCTGCACACGATGCTCAAGCATACCCGAGGCAACACGAACACACCCGAAGTAACACGAAGTAGTTTGCACTTTATTTACTTTTTTCACTGCGTCCATTTACTTTTTTCACTGCGTCCGTCTACTTTTTTCACTGTTGCCCGGAAAGATCGGCGCTGCGCATGCGCCACGTCATCGATCAAAAATCGGTCACTTTTTACACCAAAAACAGGTGGAAAAACTGGCACTTTTTCGCGAATTATAGAAAAAATATTTTTCATGATTATCGAATTATTGTGTTGTGAGGGATTTCTCCAAGAGTTTTTTGTAAATCAAATTAGTCTTTTCTCCCAATTTACAATAATACGAGACTACTAACCCCTCTGCAGAAGTTCTTTTTCGTCGGGTATGCCATTTAGTTTAACCTTTCTACACTCATCGCGCGTAATAAGGCCGGCCTCGGGGGTAGACGGCCTTGTAGTGGACGCTTTTTACCGTTTAGCTACGATATTTTATTCTAACATGATGTTTCTTTACTAATTTGCTGCATAACAACGCTACTAATACTTGTTTAATAATAAATAATAATAATAAATTATAAATTATTAGTAATAGCTGTTTTCCCATAACAAAATAGAACCACGTAGGAGATACTAACCTAGAGTAGATCACTAAAATGTATACTTTTTAGAAAATTAAGAAAAGTAATTTACAGTATGACAAACGTCAACTTTACATTTAACTATTTCCATACGAAAATACTTCATGAATACAGTGGGAAGTTAGATCGAGACAAATACCCATGCAACTCGTACGAAATTGAAAGTATATTACACTTCCAAGTCCAATCTTTTTTGTGGTAAAAAATAAAGAAAATTGTCTTACAACTTTCCCACTATTTATGAATTATTTTCGTATGGAAATATTTAAATGTAAAGGTGATGTTTTTCATTCTGAAAATTATTTTTCTCAATTTTATAAAAAGTACATCTTTTAGTGGTATACTGTAAGGATAGTATCTCCTACTTGATTCTATTTTGTTATGAAAAAACAATCATTACTAATAAGTTATGATTAATAATTCGTATTATTTATTATTAAACAAGTATTTGCAGCGTTTTTTTGCAGAAAATTATTGAAGAAACATCATGTTAGAATAAAATACCTTAGCTAAACGGGAATGAATCCACAGCCGTAACCATATAAATAGAAGGGTTAAACTAAATGGCACACCCGACGAAAAAGAGTCTGAACTTCTGCAAAGTGGTTAGTAGTCTCGTATTATTGTAAATTGGGAGAAAAGACTAATTTAATTTACAAAAAACTCTTGGAGAAATCACTCACAACGAAATAATTCGATAATCATGAAAAATATTTTTTTGCTCTTTGACGCACTAAAGTCGCATTTCTAAATATTTTGATGTGCCCCCTTAGATTTTTGTGTGCCTTTATGTTATAAAAGACATGTAAAAAGGATAATTGAAAAAAAAATTTTGCGTATTAAACCACTTTAGTTTACCTTAAAACACTAGTTTTTAGGTAAAATTGTGACTTTACGTAAGTGCATTTACCACCAGATTTTTTTCCTTCAACCAATGTTTTTTAAAATCATATGACATATTGCAACGAACGAGTTTGTACAGGAGGAGATGATTTCGAAGATATCTATAGAAGCAGCATTGAAATATGTCGAAAAAATCACTTTTTTCGAACTTTCAAACTTCAAATCATTTCTGCTACCGGAAGATATCATTTTAAAAATCTGTAAAAAATCACAGAAATCTATTTTTATATGGGGCATTATTACTCAAGTGTACCCACCCCAAAAAATGAAATTCTCCGATCAGGCTCAAATTTAAAAAAGTTTAGTCCTTACAGATGACATTTTGAAAAAAAATTGATCAGTTTGGTCAAAAATTAGCCGAGGTAGAGGGGCTGAAATTTTTGCACTTTGCGCAAAGAGCCTCTATTTCGGATATAAATATCTTTTTATGTATGGCATATAAAAATTTTGACCCAAACTTTTTTGATAGATTTTTTCTCAGCCTTTCGAATGAAATAAAAAAATTTTTAATTAAAAATTTAGCTATCATTTTTAAAAATCAAAAATATTTTTGGTTTTCTTTAACCCGTCAGCGCCCCTGGGTGCCATATGGCATCGCTGCGAACGCAGATGCATAATTATTTGTATCGCTCGTGATTTTGAATTTCCCGCGGTGCGACCGCTCTGGGTGTGTTGTGGGGGTTCCCCCACTCCTAACGAATGTTTCAAACTTTGCAATTAAATAAAAAAATGTTAATTAATTTCGTCTGGAAAACCTTCTGGTATCCAGGGGCGCTGACGGGTTAAGTTTGACCCTTTTGTTTTCTTTTCTTTTTTTAACTAAAAAAAAAAGCTTGAAATGCTTACTTTTAGATCTTTGAATAGCAAAATGTCGTTTTTTGTTGTTTTCGAAAAATTAAATTTTAAGTAACCTGGTAAATTCAAAAAATTATTCCTATGCGCGAACAAAATTCGAAATTTTTTTGCATGTACAGTTTTTAAAAAGAAACAGTAATATAAAAACGGAAATTCAAGAAAAAAAACTTTTCGATTTTAAAATTTTTTGAAAATTTCCAAAAATGAAATTTTTTAATATCATTAATTCCGAATTTTTAATGTACAAATAAAATTTATACTTATTATATTATGTACAATATATGTAAATTGCACATTAAAAATGCACAATTAACCAAATTCAAAAAATTTTATTCTTGAAAATTTTCAAAAAAATCTAAAATCAACAAACAATTTTTTTTGTATTTCCGTTCTTAGAATATTGTTTCTTATCAAAAACTTTGCATGCAAAAAATTTTCCGAATTTTTTTCGCGATAACGAAAATTTTTCTGAATTTACCAGGTTATTTAAAATTCAATTTTTCAAAAATATCGAAAAACGACATTTTGCTATTCAAGGATCTGAAATTAAGCATATCAAGCTTTATTTTTAGTTTAAAAAAAGGAAAAAAAAAGGTTGAACTTGAAGAGAAAGGAGAAAAAAGGGTTGAACTTGAAAAAAAATCAAAAATACTTTTGACTTTCAAAAATGATAGCTAAATTTTGAATTTTTCAAAATCTTTTTTATTTCATTCGAAAGATTGGGAAATCTATCGAAAACGTTTGGGTCAAAATATAATTTAATAATATAATAATAATATTATAAATTACATTACAATTGAAAGAACAAGTGAATAAGTTTTCTAAGATTTTTGTGCCTATAATATTGTTAAGCACATTTAAATTACATCTGAAATCAGTAAATTATCTTGTTTATACAAGCTTTCTCAACAGGGAGACATTCTCAAGGTCCTTCATATTACAGATACGGCTCTGATTCTCACAAGCGGTGAACTGCGTTAGTCCGTTAGTGCATACAGCGTTTTATGTAGTAATATTAAGTTAATTTAGTATAGGTTGTGTATAGTATAAGTCAAAAAGTCAAACAATCAGGTAAACTGTGAAAACATTATGAGTGTGTGTCTATTCATAGAAGTGTGTGTCTGAGTGTGTGTTTTGACCTTGTATAGTACAGTAGTTAAGTATATGAATAATACTTTTTTTCTTTCCTTTCTTGTAGATTTTCTTTGATTGTCGCTGAAACTTTCGTCAACTTGGTTAGAATATAACGGCCCTTGCGTTCTACATTTTCAGCGACTGTCGAGCAAATTTTATACTACCACTGTTTATTTAGACTCTGCAATTACATAAAACCTTTCCGTGTAAATTTTACGATCTGAATTAGAAGCTAGTGACACAGTAATCTATAAACCACTGACGCAAATCAACTTAAAAGTGTAACGCATAAAACATAATATGCCAGGAATGCAATGATATACTCTTGACATCAGTCGTAAATTAGTGTACATAAAAATATAAGTGCGGCCAAAACTAGTCTCCACTTTCTAAAACGAAAACTGCATCACGTTTCACTCTGTCAGCGAAAAGCTGATAAATTAACTCCAATAAATTTGAGTTAAATCAGAATGAAATTTCACATTTTATTTATTTAAGTACTGGCGAATAGTTTTTTAAGTTTTATAACTTCTTTCCGAATAGTCTGAGTATTTCAGCGAGAATAGTTATAAGATAATAAAACACGCTTTCGTAATGGAATCCGCGTCTTGCAACGAACCAGGGAAATGCTTGAGAGGGACTGCCCTACATGACAAAAGACTGCAAGTACCACGTCATTCAAAGACAAAATAGCTGCAGGAGAAGGCAATCTAGAATAATTTAATATTCGCCTGGCAAATCCTGCCGAATGAATAGAGAATGTTCTACTTTGTTGAACTTGCAGTTATTTATCATTTACCACTCAAATGAAGTACACAATCACTGGTCGACATTAGTGTTGCAATTATATTATTGCACACGCGCTCTCTGAGATTAATAATAATAAAACTATAGTACAGGTTTCTTACTACGGAATTGCATAATGTAATTTCTTTTTTGTGTCTGAGGAAAATTACTCACTTGAATCAAAGCTTGTTTACGTAAAAGCCTAACCTCATTTTAAATGGAATATTTTTACGTGTTTATTTATCATGTAATAAATGAATAACTTAATCTAAATCGAAAAGAAGTTTTTAAACTTGATTGCAACCTCTCTCAAAAGCATCGATGCAGTTCGATTCAGGACTTGAAAGAAACTAGCAAATTGTAAATCCAGTGCAATTTTCGAGTGGGATGGTTTATTAGCTCTAATAACTGGCAATGTTGAAACATGAAGATGTTAATCGTTTGTGAGTTCCGATTTAAAGACGTCTCAACTTATGTTGGCGATGCGTAATTATCGGTTTCGGTTATTGATGCCTGGGGCTTTAGGAATCCCGCATCCGTCACTGTTGATAGCGTTCATGCTTATTCATAATTATACTTCTTGAATCGAGCCAGCGAAGCACAGTCAAGAGATAATAATTTTTTTCCTTTCTCTTGTTCGCTGCTCCTGATCTCGCCAGTCACTCTCTCTTTCTCCTCAAGAAAAATATGTATCATCAGAATTTTTTATATTCTAACATCTTTAGACAATATTCATCTTGTTAAATTTGCTTTCTTTTACATTTAGATAAACAGTATCAGCAGTGATTATAAGAACTTCAAGAAAATAACCAATCAAAGATTGAAGAAACTTCACACAGCATGATTCCTTCATTGATACTTGATGTATGCTTCCATGTTAAAACAATTTCCGCAAGAACGGTAATGAAATTCATTCTCTTCATACTTTCACTTTACATTTTGCGATCCAAAAATATCGATCTCTTTTTCTTTAGTTTGCTCAATTGTGTTACGTGTAAGACGTGGTCATGTTCATTTTTTTTCTCAGAAACATAAAAAAAATCTTTACGTTAGTAATGCAGCCTCACCGTGCACGATCCTTTGTTCCTGCAAAAAAAAAAAAATGAAATGGGCCTTTGTTGCTTGCAGCTGTTCAATCGATTCACATAATTCCAAGCATCGTTTTGTATCTAATTGTTTCTTTGAATTGAGCAGCATACATCTGATGCCACATTCTTCTTGCTTTACTAAAAATTGAAGGAGAGAGGACAGAGAATTGAAGAACAATGTTTCCTAGGGACCTAGGACATGACAGAATTTGCCTCATATTGAGTATTGAGAAAAACCAAGACGCCTTCAACGCTAAGTATTTGACCGGTCAGATTCTCGACTCTGAATCCTTTACCAACTCGTTACCGTTCCTTCCTCGTGATGTACCATTGTGGAATGCAGTATTGGTACATACACAACGTACGAGACGCGAGAAGAGGAAGATCGAGAAACGGCTCGAGCGGCTAACCTAACCGAAGGGGGATTTTAGGCCTTGAGTGTGAGGGAAACAACCTCTGAGTTAGAGAGAGAAAGAGGAAGAGCAACAGATCGAGGATGCTGGAGAGGGAGAGAAGCGACTGGCCGAGAGAAAGGGGACTGATTGTGAGACTGAGAAGAGGATCGTGGAGGTGAAGCCTCAAGAACTGAGGACACTGAGAGGTCCGTGGGACCGGCAAGGCTCGTGTCGATCCTTTTCTTCATCTCCCTCCTCAGCACCTAGGTCCCTGTCTCTCTCACGGATACAAAACCGAGAATCTAGGACTCGAACATGCAGCCTACCTACCCGAGCGAGTCGTGCTCAAGCAGCGTTTTCATTCTTCTTCGTGCACCACGGTTTCTTCGCTGGCACACTACTACGGGCGTCTTGCCCGTTGCGTCATCGAGCAACAAACGTCCGCGTTTGTTCAACAGGACGTTATTTCCAGTCGAGTCGACGCGAGATCACAGATTTAAATGTCATTGCGAACAAAATGCCTAGCACGCAGGACGCGACACGTTAGGCGAATCGATTAGTCGACAAAGTAGTCTTGAGAGACTGCCTTTCCTATTAACCCCCGCATCGCTGATCATGGCGATCCTAATCACTCGTCTGTGAAAGGGCTCCGGTACAGAGATACAGGATAATTCTGAATTTCTCGCGCCAGGTAAATATCGAAATTTTTTGTCTGGGATCCAGAAATCATTAGATTACACCTAAGCCTGAAGCAAATTATGTAAACTAGATTTAATTGAAACTTTCATTCCGTTGTGAATTTGCTTTTATACAGGGTTCAAGTGTTTCTCCTTTAAAAAATTGCAGGACTTTTCCAGGTTTTCTAGGTAAAAAATAAATTTTTCCAGGTATCATTTTTTAATTATTCTCATAAACTTTCATGGAAAAAATCTTTTTTTCTTGAACCTGTACCATAGAAATAATTTATACAACTAAATGAGCCATACGATTTATGAAATTCTTTATTTATGAAAAGTTTATGAAGAAAAGATTTATGAAAGTTTAGCTAACTATATTTGTCTGTATAAGCTCGAAAAACTATTTTTTAAGGAAATACTCTCTAAAAAGAATGAGTAGTTTTCTACTAATAAGTCGTTTATCAATTGCTTTAGTAAGCTTTTCTACTAATCTTTAATAAAAAATTACTATTTTCAGTAAAAAAAAACTACATTCATTTAGTAAACAAATAGTAAACATTTAGTACTACAAATTCATTTAGTAAACTAAATGAATTTATTAGTAAGCCTCACTAAGTGAATATGTAGTTTTCTATAAAAATCTTACTAAAGCAATTGATAAACGACTTCTGATTTCATTCGGGATTGCTACAAAAGTCCATTTTCAAAATTCCCTGACTTTTCCTGACCAATTTTTCATTTTCCCTTACCGTAGAGTGGAGCTATTCGTGCATGGTGGGGCTAATATGTACAACTCACTTTAAGTATATTTTTCAATATGATAATGGAGATAAAAATAATCTCCTGGAATATAAGATTCAGAAGGACTTCTACTTTACCAAGGATGAGGGTGAAATTTTATGCTAGCTCTGTACAAGCATTGAAAAATGTTTAAATATGTGGGTGCATTTCAAAAAAATTGGTCAGACCTCCAAATTTTGTATCAGTTCAATAATTTAAAAGTAATAAAAAATTCCCGATTGCCCGTGTTTTTCTACCAAATTTAAGTGGTAAAAGGAATTTGTTTCATAAATGGGTTATTCCAAATCAGATTTACAACTAAAAAATCGATTGCAGCGAAAATTTTCTCTCGCATTCTTTAGAGTAAAATAATGAACACGTATTTTTTTATTTCAATATGACATTTTTTATTTTCATGCTATGATTTTTTAAACTTTTTAAGTGTATAAAATTTAACCTTTTTTAATCAATAATAACTCAAAAGCTATTCATTTTTAGGAAAAATTCTCGTCGTCATTAAAGTTCGTATTTCGTATAAGCTTAATAAAAAAATGTAAATAATGCATTATTTGTTGTATCACCCATGCTTTTCGCAATTGTTATAAACAAATTGAATATTTTTAAAGTCGGACCGTTTTTTATAGTTTTTTCGGTCTGCAATTATTTATACATAGTTAAAAATGACTTTAGAATCTTAGATGGATGTTAAGCAAATATAGATCCTTCTAAAAATATATTTCGTTAATATTAATGTTGATGTTTAGTTTTATTTTTTTCGGTTAAATCTCAATTACTTAATTAAACTTTTTTTTTCATATTTTATCATCAGAAAGTATTCTCAAACAGCTAAATAATAATTCTAAGTAGTATTTCAGTAGTAAAATATTGTTTTATTCATTTAAAACATAAGAAAACAATAGTTGTGCCTATTTAAAGATCGGCGGTACAAAAAGGTACAACTTTTTAATAATTATTATTAGTAAGTAGAAAATGCTTTAAAAATCTGAAAATTATTGGTTTCTCTTCTGCACTGAGTCCTTTAACTGTCCGTAAAATAAAAAAGCTGAAAAATTGTTTTCTTGGGCGTAAAATTAAAAAGCCTCGAAAAATACATAAAAATTGTACATAATAGCCCCACCTTTACGGTACTGTTATATGCCGTTATAATTAATATTATAATTATATAATACAGGGATCACAGTGGTTCAGCAATTGAATTTTAGGGAAAATAGGGGCTTTATTTTTCGTAAAAGGGGATTTATAAACAAAGAAGGGAAGTTTTTTTCATTTAAAAATATCAAGGAAGCTGCTATTAGCCAGAATCTTGAAAAATCGTCAAAAATTTTACAGAATCTAATAAAGCACTTCTCAAATTTGTAAAATTTCAGAATCTGTCGAATGCTCTATAATTTTTTTAAATCTTCACAAATTTTGGACTTTTCAACCAATTTTTAAAATCAGATATTTTTTGGAATTTTAAAGGATTAAATGAATATACAAGTTTATGGAAAACTAAAAATATTCTAGAAGATTTTAAACGTTTGTCGAAAAGTCCAAAAGTCATGAAGTATTTTAAAAAAATTCTAAAGCATTCCAAAGATTCTGAAAGTTTAGAAATTTGAGAAGTGTTTTATTAGATTCTAGGCAGGAATCTAAGAATTTTGAGGATTTTTTAAGATTCTGGAGAATTGCAGCTTCCTTGGTATTTTTAAAAGAAAAAACCTTACCTCCTTTTTACAAAATCCCCTTTTTCGAAAAAGAAATCCCTATTTTCCCTACAATTGTACTCTGTTGAACTACTGTCATCCCTGTATTATATAATTCTAATTTTAATTATAACGGCAGATATCGGTATGGGAAAATGAAAAATTGGTCAGGGAAAGTCAGGGGATTTTGAAATTGGAATTTTGTAGCAACCAGGAATGAAATTGGGGAAAGTCGTTAATCAATTGCTTTAGTAAGCTTTTGTAGAAAACTACTTATTCACTTAGTAAGGCTTCCTAATAAATTCATTTAGTTTACTTAATGAATTTGTAGTGTTTTACTGAAAAATAGTAATCGTTTTATTAAAGATTTGTGGAAACGCTTACTAAGCAACTTATTTAGTAGAAAACTACTAATTCTTCTTAGAGAGTATTTAAAAAAAAAATAGTTTCTTGAACTTATACAGATAAATACGTTACTTGAACTCAAGAATTTCATAAATTGTATAATATACATTTTATATGGTACATTTAATTGTATAAATTATTTCTATCGTACAGGTTCAAGAAAGAAAAATTTTTTCCATGAAAGTTTATGATCATAAATAAAAAATGATACCTGGAAAAATTTATTTTTTACCTGGAAAACTTGGAAAAGTCCTGGAATTTTTTCAAGGAGAAACGCTAGACACCCTGATTACTGTAATTGTCAAACTATATGTTCAACTTCATGTGAAGAAAGTAAAAGAGGACTTTGCCATTAAGCCACCTGGTTAAAAAATATTTTTTTAATCGTGTATCCAAAGTGTGTTTCTATTTATTATTTATATCTATGTTGTTCAATAACTAGACGGAAAATGACTACACAATAGTTGAAAAAAGCACTCAAAGATAAAACAAACTTCTAAGGGAAAAAAACAAAACAACAACTGTGACGTAGTGAAACTAGTAGTGACTTTAAATATCACTAAAGTTGACAACATTCCTGCCACGAAAAATAAGTAACGTTTTAGAATAACTCACATAAATTATACTTTAACCCAAAATAGTGATGCACAGAACATAAATCACTAAAATCTTTTGACAAAATTGTCACCTCATCGGATAGCAAAAGTTTATCGAGGAAAAAAGGAGAAACTTTAGTCGTCAACTTTTCAGTGTTAGAAAGTGGGACACTTTTTCTTTCTGCATCTCTCTGAAGAGCACGAATTCATGGAAATGTAACAGATTTGCTAATGAAATAAAAAATAATTAAATATGTCCACACGGCATTCCATCTTTCGACTACACCTTGCTTAAACAAACATCCTTTTCCAAAGTAAAGATATGTATTCAAAATCCTTTTGTTTCTGATGTTAGAAATGATTCTTTCTTAAAAAAGAACCGACAAACGAACCCTTATTCAAATGGTGAAAGAATATCATATGTATACCTTCTGAATCAACATACCTTGCATAATCCCTAGGGCTAATGTTTAGGTAACTGTATGTTTAAATGAAGGACAAATACAGCATTGCTCTTTCTCCATAAAATAACCGAAAATTTTAAACACTCAATAACACATTATATTTAAAATTCTCCGAAATATATTATGCAATAACGTTAAATTCGTCTTAAAATATTTATTGAATCCATTTGCATTACCAAAATATTTTATTCGTGATTTGGAATTAAAATAATAATAATTATTATTATTAGTATGTATTTGGATGTTGAAGGAAGCTTTGCATATTGCATACTTTTTGAGGTTTACCGCAAAACGATTGTGACCTTTGAAGGTCATTTATGAGAAAATACATCACCAAGAGATTAATGTCCTCCTCAGAAATGAAACTACCATCAATTTTACACGACAATTTTAAAATACATTTAAAACATTACCATTATTATCTTAATGCCTGTCATCCTTTTTATCCACAAGAAAAATATCGGTTTGATAATGTACTTTTGAAGAACTTGTTCTGGAATTAATAAAATATTTGCAAGCGAATTTAACATATTTGCATATATAATTTTGTTTTACTTTCATTTCACACCTTTAAACGGTTTTAGTCGACAACTAAAATGTAGTGTAGTTTCATGTACGTTAACATCATAAAAGCAATAAATATTAGCATACACAAATTTCACTCAATGCCAGCTCACGAAACTCGTAAATTTCACATTATAATAAGCAGCATTGTTCTGATGGAGGTTCTCAATTCTCATAACCCGTACATTTTCAGTAATTTAAATAAACTTATTTCTATTTTGAGAGATGGCTCTAAAATATTTGTTTATGTACTTTAAGAAATTATTGGGCGTAGAAGAGTAAGCAATATACATTACAACAAACCACAGGTAAAATTATACCGATTTCTATGACTTTGAAAAATTCTTATAAAACACAGTACTTTAAAAGTGATCTTGATCTACAATACTATAAATGGTTTTCCATGTTAGTAAGATGAGTGCACAATTTCTGAATAAATCGTTCTCACAACACGTACTTGTAACAATTTCGTAATCTCGGTCAAACTTCAAGGCTATCGTACAACTACAAGCTATGATTTTTCTTGAATTTGTTTTTGAATATATTAATTTCTTGTACATATATCACACACCATACATGCCTTTTGGAAGCATAATTATTTATTATTTAGCCTCTAATAATTGTTAAATTCAATATTTTCTAATTTTACTTTAGTTATTACTTTTGTTTCGCATTCATTTGTATTTTTCCGGTAGCAGATTTTAATCAGATCTCTATCGATTTAAAAAAAATGTTAGTGTATTGTTTATACGTTTGCGTAACATCAACACCAGCTGCGACTTAATACTCATGTGCTATTATAAATCCATAACCTATCTCAAACTTCAGGTCTGTTATTTATATTTCATTTAAAGAGCTAGTACTTAGAATGGATAATATACAATAACCTCTCTGATCTATTGAGCCTAAAGCCTCAGTTCAGTTAATTGAAATATAATTGCTGTACATCCATTTCTACGATCAACTTTTAGTACTTAACACTGGATTTCTTTTTATTTCATAATGTTTTCTTTTGCTTCTGAATAATGTTTTGATGTTTGCTTGATACAACAAAATAAATACTGACTTAAGGAAACAGGTTTATACTGCAAAGAATTTTCGCTGTTTCTGTCAATTTTTTTTCGCTTTCTAATCCCATTTTTCTCACTGTTAGACATAGTATAACAATTTGAGCATCATATAACAGAATTTAATTATGCATTCTTTTAATTGATATTGCTTATTATATTCGTATTGCATCGTGTTAAAGGCACCTTCCTTTTTATTAGTCTATCACCCTATTATAATGAATATTTATTCCCCTTTGATATATGAACATCCATTAATAGTTATTTGCTATTCATGCTTTTATGCAGTCCAGAAATTTCCTCTTTGCCCATAATTTCACCAGTCATAAGTAGTGGATTTATGTCAATATACACTCATAAAAATATTTGTTTGATACAAAAAAATTTGTTTAAATCAAACAAATTATAACGTTGATATGGGGTCAAGCAAATGTTTGTTTGATTCAAACAAATTGTTTATTTGTCATTTATTTGATTTAAATAAATTTTTATTTAGTTCGAATAAATCTTTTGTTTAAATTAAATAAAGTTCTTGTTTGCGTTCAACATTTTTTTTTTTTAAATGAAGTAAAGGTTTTGTTTTCTGAAATTTATTCAATTTCATAAATAATTTTTAAAAATTTTCAATTTTGTGGTTAAGAAGTGCCACGTGTAGGACACCACTTTTTTTACACTACCTGTCGAGATGCGTATTGACAGCACTTTAACATGTTTCAGACGCCTTTATATTCAATATGATTGTAGTATTTATTGTGAGAAAGATCCTTCTGCGCTATTAGCGTTTTTCTAAGGAATTATCGAATGCGGATTATAATTTTTGTTTAAATCAAACAAATATTTATATAAACTCAAATGGATTAAATTTAAGCAAATTCTTTATTAAAGTCAAACAAATTGTACGAAACAAATTATTTCTTTCGAAATAAGATAGATATTTTTCATTTATTAAAATGAAATGTTTTGTTAATTGAAAGAAAAAATTTGTTTCTTTCAATAATACGATATCAAATTTTTTATTTGATTCAAACAAATATTTATATGAACTCAAATGGATTAAATTTAAGCAAATTCTTTATTAAAGTCAAACAAATTGTACGAAACAAATTATTTCTTTCGAAATAAGATAGATATTTTTCATTT
>JBAGKK010171953.1:0-23357 GCA_037177015.1 Euceroptres primus | reverse complement strand
CGTTGTACCTTTTCAGTCAAAAAATTTTTCCAAAAAAAAATTCACAATCAGATATGATTTAGAGGTTCCATATTTGAGTTTTGTCTTTTTGTATGGATTTTTGTTGCTTTTATTTCCTCAATGTCTTTAAACTGCATGTATTAAATTTTTAGACATTGAATTATGCCCTCTTACATTACCATCATTGTAAATAATTTAATGAAAATTTTAAAACTTATTTTTAAGAAAAATAATCATTTTATAATTCTATGGTATATGAATAAAAATTTAATGCATGCATTTTTAAGATACTGAGAAATTTAAAACAACAAAAAATCAATTAAAAAAGACAAAACTCTAAATTATATCCGATTTGGAATTTTTTGTTTGCAAAATTTGTTGACTAAAAAGTTACAACCTAGGTAACAAAAGTTTTGAAATTAAAGTTTTACGTATTTTGCGTCATAATGTAAAGAGTATATTCAATGATAGTCTTCCCTGTGTTTGCGCCTTGAGGAGAAGAGAGAATTTTATTTGAAAAACGGAAATTCTCGTTTCTTGACAAAACGATACAACATACGAAAAAAGCCAAACAAATAAAATTTTTTCTTTAAAAAAGTTTTAGAAAAATGTTTCTTGACACTTTTTCTTATCTTGCGTTATTTTCGAGATTTATTGGGAAAATATGCATAACATTTTTCTTTAACTTTTTTAGAGAAGCAATTTTGTTCCTTTGACTTTTTTCGTATTTTTTGTACTTTTGGCAAAAAATGTGGATTTTCGTTTCTTAGACAAAAAGCATTCTCCAGACTATCATGGAATATACTCTTTACATTAGAACGAATCTAAAAAAAAAATCAAGAGAAACACAACGCTGGGATTTTTTAATAAATTTACTTTGAATATTTTCAGAGAAACTGCCGCCATTTCATCAATTTTAAACTTTTTTGAAATTTTTAAATGTATTTCGAAAGAAGACGGGAAATTCTATCACAATCAGAAAGAAAAAGATAAATACATATACTAGTTTAAAAAGTATCACACTTTTAACAAAAGTTTTGACCATTTTTTGATAATTCGCGTTTTCAGTTTTTTAAATTTAAATACTTATTACTTTGTCAAAAAAATTTCGGTAAATCGGTAAGATACGTATCGTCTTATTTTTTTAGAAAAACAAGTTACTTGAGTGACAAATGATTCTGTGACTTAAGCAAGGCCTGCCTGCCCGATTTAAAATAAATTCGACCTAATGTAAGATACAACTTTTTTATACAGTGTTAACTTAACATTCACATAAATAATTTTTAATTTTTAATTAATTAGTGAACTTTTCCTATTATTGGTCTTACATCGCAGAAGCTTGAAATTGCAGTCACAAAATAACGCGGCGGAAAATACCAGCCTTTCATTTTTTCATTCTGACAAGTGTCCAGAATTGCCAATAAAAACGCAGGCCGACCTATTGGCAATTAGTGAAAGGCTGACAAAAAAAGCACTTAAAAATAGAATGGTAAATTTATCCAACTGTTTCAAATTACTGAATTGCTAACTAGAGAAAATGTGTTGTATATTTCCTAATGACAGCTTGCACTCAAAAAAATATATTTGATTTTATATTTCTAGACATTTGGTGGGAAAGGCATGAACAATGTGCTGGTCAATATTTGTTACAAGCTTTTCTCCGATTCCGTATCTCTTCTTTATAGCTGGTCAGGAAGGAAAAGCTTCTCTTGAAGACACAAATTTTACAACCTTAATTATAAGTAAGTCATACTGACATAAAATACATGAAACATATGACAATCAGAGCGTAAAAAATTATATTAAATGTATAATTTTTAATTACAGACAATGTTCGAGTATCCAAATGCGACCGATGATGATATCAAGGCTGTAGGATCAAGGTGGTTTTCTCAAGCCAAGATCAGATTGGACAGGAAGCAGTAAGTGTTATATTTGGATCATATCATGGATCTGAAATAAACTGAAATAAATTTTATCACTGACAAAAAAGGCGGAGTTGGACAACTATAGGGTCGGAATGGAGTTAATTTAACTCTGCTGGTGTAGAATCAACTCCATTCTGACCCTATAGTTGTCCAACAACTCCGCCTATTTTAACAGTGATACAAATTCTCAAAATTACCCTAAAATTTGGTTGAGCATTTGAAATCTTTCTCATCTTTCACGGTCGCCTTGGATTGAGTTCAACCCAGAAGGGCTTGCATCTATCCTTTTTCTTCTGAAATCATTTAAGTGATGCCTCGCGATTGTTTTGAGACCAAAAAGAAAAAAATCGCTGGAGGGTTTGTTGAATAAACTTAACTTCTATTTTTCATTTTCAGGTTATTATGTATATTTTTGTAAAAATAACTCCAAAGCAGTGTCTTTGTAGCTTAATCTCTGTAGTTTAGCATCGGAAAAAAGTATCTAAGCGTTAAACATCTTTGGATATCCGGGACCCATAAAAATTTTGGAAAAAGTGTGTAAAATTTCAGTTTTTATCAGTTTTTAAAATTCTTTGAAAAAAGTATCTAAACGTCAAACATCTTTGGACATCCTGAACCCATAAAAATTTTTGAAAAAGTGTAAAAAATTTCAGTTTTTATCAGTTTTTCAAATATTTCTTCACTACAGAGCATGCCACTTCAAATTTATCTGAACAAGAATTGAAGTGTATTTAATTCCCCGTAAAAATAAAACAAAGAAGAATTTTTTATCGAATATAGTTTAAGAGATACAACTTTCGGGATTTCTATTTTTCTAAATAATTTTTTAAAGAAATTTATTTTTAGTTCTTGTGAAATAGCATATTTCCAGAGCACTGTGGTCAAGAATAGTCAGAATATTAGTTAAAGCAGACTTAATAAAAAGGAAATCTAAAAAAAAATGTTATATCTGTCATACGTCCGAAGTTATAGCGAGTTGAAAAATACCCACTTTTATGAAAGTTTGTTCCTTTCTATTGCAATTTGCGTTAAAAGTTGTTCTCATAATAATAAAAGTACATAAAATAATATACAAATCTTAAAACCTTTAATAATTCCTGAAATATGCCCATAAAAATGAGTTTTCTTTTAAAAGTTGATGCCCTCGATTTTTATGGACATATTTCAAAAATTATTAAAGCTTTTCAGATTTTTATGTTCTCTGATGTACTTTTATTATTATAACAACAAATTTTAATGCAAATTACAGTAGAAGCGCGATATTTCAACAAAAAAAACTTACTTTTTAACGAACTTTCACAAAAGTGAGTATTTTTCAACTCGCTATAACTTCGGACGTGTGAGAGATATAACATTTTATTTTTTTTTCGATTTCCTTTTTCTTAAGTCTGTTTTAACTAATATCCTGACTATTTTTGTCCACAGTGCGCCGGAGATATGCTATTTCACAAAAATTAAAAGAAATTTTTTTTTTGACAAATTTTTCAGAAAAATAAAAATTCCCAATGATGTATATTCTATAAACTATATGATATAAAATTCTTTTTTTTTTAGTTTTACGAGGAGTTTAATGCACTTCAATTTTTGTTAAGATGAATTTGAAGTGGCATGCTCTGAAGTGAAGAAATGTTTGAAAAACTGATAAAAACTGAAATTTTTCACACTTTTTTCAAAATTTTTATGGGTCCCGGATGTCTAAAGATGTTTAACGTTTAGATACTTTTTTTCGATACCAAACTACAGGGATTAAGCTACAAAGACACTGCTTTGGAGTTATTTTTACAAAAATATACATAATGACCTTAAAATAAAAAATAGAAATTAAGTTATTCAACAATTCCTCCAGCGATTTTTTCTTTTTGGTTCCAAAACAATCGTGAGGCATTACTTAAATGATTTCAGAAGAAAACGGATAGGTGCAAGCCCTCTTGGGTTGAACTGAATCCAAGCTAATCGTGCTTTCTTGTTGGCTATACTTCGCAGATTACGAACAAAATTAATATTAGTCATTTTTTCAATGCTCTAAGAATGACAATTTTTTTAACTAATCTTGACCCCGCGAAAGTTCAGAATATTGATCGATCTATTTCAAATTTAACATGGGTTGTACTGGACCCAAGAATAAACTTTTCAGTATATTAATCTTTTTTTTATTTCTGAACGTTTTTTTCTACAAGCCCCAATGCAACTGTAAATTTATCACAATAAGTCATTTGAAAATTTCTTCATTTTCACAAAATGAAAATGAATTACGTTATATAATTGAAATTCAAATTTTTCATTTTCTCCACATGTATTGAAACTAATTAATGGTATTCTTCTGTAGCGATAAGAAAACTAAAGACGAAGATATTGAAGAGGAGCTTTTCAATGAAGAAAATAAAGACGAATTTCATTATGCTGACGATGAAGAAGGCGAGGATGAAGATGTTTAAAATTATTATTATTATTATTATTGTTGTTATGTTTTCATTGTTAAGTATTGTTTACTAATTTTGTAGTATTAAATTAGTTTCGAGAACGTTTCTCTAATCAATTATGATCTATTTCATTATGAACAAAATAAATGGCATTTACGCACAAATTAATTATAATTAAATTATTAGTATTTGATTTTTTTACACTGTTAAAAAAGGCGGAATCGTTGGCCAAATAGGATCAGAATGAAATAGATTAGACCCCAGCGAAGATAAATCAGTTCCATTCTGACCCTATAGTTGTCCAAAAATTCCGTTTTTTAATAGTGTATCCTTTAGTGTTTTTGTTACTCATTATAAAACTATTAGTAAAGTCCTATAGAAACTTTTAAGGATAAAGTATGCAATGTTTTGTTGAAATTTATACATTTTTGAAACAATGTTTCGGCAACGTTGCATAGAAATATTATTAAAAATTTAGAGACAATATTTTCACAACATTTCGCGGACACTTTGCAGACACAGAGGCAAGCCCAATTCTTTGGAAAAATTTCTAAAATATTTCAGACAAATATTTCCCGGGTCGGACATTTTCATATTTCTCAAACGTTGCTGCAATATTCATTTGGAATGTTGCCAATGTTTCAATTTAATATTCCAACAGTATTTCTGCAACATTGCGTGTTTTCGTTTATTTTTTCTCAATTTCTTCACGTTATTTTATTCTTTTATCTGATGATCTATGATACAGTTATTTTAATTCTGTGCTTAATATACAAAACACAAAGGTATATAAAATGGAATTCAAATTTCTATTTTAAAAATTCTCGAAATCTTAAAATGGTACATGCAAATCTTTTTCTAGTTTTACGAGGAAGCGTACGCAGATACAGTCGGGAATTACATGTCCTTTGAAAAAGATAACACAGCCACTGTCGATGATCCTGTACTTGAAATGGCTCCGTCTCTCAAATACATGACAAAGACAAGAAAGCTTTTAAGGATGCAGAAAGTCTTTGTTACACCCAGAACAGAAGTTTTAGGTGATTCCGAACACAATGAATCTGTACCAAATATGGAGACTATCAAGGAAACTGGAGTTCCTCCAAAGTATTAAGATGAAGGTGCTTTTAAAAATTCGTTCATCTCCGCTACAGAAATATTTCAGAATTTTGTTATCAAATTAGGTTTCAGCAACCCTAAAAACCCTTCCAGGGTGACAACAAATAACCCGGACATACATTTTATTTTCGAATCCTTGCTTAAACGTGCTGAAGCCAATTGAAATTAATTCAGGAAAGGAAACAAGATTGTTCATAGCCCTCTACTTCCAAAAATTAATTGGTAGACAGGCCCAAAGGTTTCCTATTTTTGTTACCATTATTCGGAATAATTTCAAATGCCAAAAGTTGATAGCGATAGCAGCTAGGGTCAATCCAGAAAGCAGAAAATTCAACCTGAAAATCGATTCAAAATTGAAATCGAGAATTTCGCGCAGTATTTCGAAATAAAATCAACAATCAAACTCTTTTGAAAATTATTGCCAAAGCTTGATTCTCTTTTAAAATCAAGCCAAAGAACTAACTAGTATTTATATGTCAATAAACTCTACGGAAACCAAAAGAAATCCACAGTCGTAACCGTGAGTTCAGAAATAAAATCCGAACTAAGATAGCATCATACATACTTTATTTTAATTGCTTACGACCTGGCCTACACCGAGGAATGGTTTGGGTCAACAGAAAATCTCGCGCGGAATAAGACTCTCGCTGCAAAAAGTAAACAGCACTCTTCCTCTCGTGTATTGTAGAGGTTGTGAAAACTCCGATTGGGAAGTAAATACAAATTGAAGAAACTAAGACTCCAAACATTCTCAGTCCTCAAATTCCAAATCCTGAAAACCATTTAGCTTTAAGAAATCAAAGCGCGAGAATTGTAAATTAGTAATAATTAATTTAAATTTTATGTGGCTCTTTCTAGCTGATTCATATACCTGTATTGTACAGAGGAAGTCTACTAGCTTGTCTGGTACCAATGTCCGCATAAGGAAAATCGTACATGGCTTGATTGAATTCCTTAGTCCAGATGCCTAAAGAAAATTCTTCTTCCCAACAACCCCCTAAGATCAGCAAACGTTCTGACAAACGCAGGAAGCGTGCAGGGAAAAATTACGCGGCTTCAAAAATCAAACCTGAAGTTCTCACTCCCTCCTCATTAATGAAAGGTTAGTTAATCAAAAGAAAAAGACACTTCCGGTATGTGTAGTCATCCCCACTCAGAGACCTAGAGTTCTGGCACCAGTTCAAAATATCGTAGAACTAAATTTAACTGAGAAACAGGCGATACAACAAAGAATCCTAGCAATTGAAGAAGTCCGGGCAAGGAATAATCGGGAAGAAGTAGACGCTGAATTTTCGTCGGAAGGAGAAACTGTCGTTTACGAAGGAGAAATTGCCGCGTTCGATAGCGACATTGAAATTATAAATTAAAAGTAAACTCTTTAAGCCATTAAAGTATTAAAATCAGTATTAGACACAAAGAGAATTTCCTTGTTACTTGTACCAGGAATATTCCGTGGTGGCGAATATCCATGCCCCCACGAGTAAACGAGTTGTTTTTCCACCAACTTACAGTATTTCGAAAACAATACGTGTCGATTCAAATTCATTCATAAAAGAAATCGTGCTACATACGGATCCAGATTGTCCCAAAAATGTTATAAATAGATCAGAAATTTTTCGAACTACAGATATTGAGCACGTGGAACCTTTAGCACTCGGAAATAACGAAATAATCATCATAGGGTTCATTGACGTGATTATTCAAGGTCAAAGTATTAAATTTAGAGTCGTTTCGCTAGACACTGAGCTAACAATAAGTGGAGTTCTAGGACTCTCTGGATTGATTCAACTTGGCTATTTGTAATTTGATCAATTAAAGAAATTAATGCCTGTTGATTTATGATCTTTACATTTAAGAAATAAACTTGTATTATCAATACGTAGAATTAAGAAAATTTTGAGTTGATTCCGCGAATAGAATTCACGGGTTTGTCCGTGAGCTTCACGATGAACAATCAAGAGGACGGATCCGTTCACAGCCCCGGTCCCGTGAATTCTGGTGCATGGCCCTCCAGCAAAGCACATTCCACATCCCCACTTTTGACGGTAAAAAGAGTTCTTGCTGATGATGAAGCCGGTGATCGATTGTGTCATTGACGCGTTTATTCGAGGACTACCGGACGAAATGTCAACCTTTGTCGATACAAGAAACCTTAAAGACCTTAATGAGGCCTTCGAGTACGCTGTTCATGCCAAGGAAAGGCAAATATATACGGAAAGGACCTCGTCCGATCACATCTCTCGTGTTAGGGAGGGTGTTCAGGAACATCCTCGTCCTCCAGACCCTTACTCCCGGCAGCTGGAAATATCCGACAAACAGGATAAGAGGAAGGGTGTAAATAATACGAACCACCCTATCCCGCCGTCTATCAACAGACGCAAAATTCCATCCCGCAATATCCACAGTTTCCTCCAGTTTATCAGGCTCCACAACCTCCGTACCAAGTTCCACAACAATACCAATATCCACCCCAGTATGGATTCCCTCCAAATATAGTTCAACAACAACCTCAAGGTCCGTCGAATCAAGGTGCATCCAACTGGATCAATCAACCCAAACGTTTAGGTAATGCGACACCCCCAAGGTCATCGTCGCCTGGACCTCAGAGGAAGTTAAACTTCCAACAGACTCGTCACTCCGACGGGATGACGCGTCCAACCTCTCAGGAGCGTCCCAAGATGGTACAATTTGCGGAGACCAACATAAAATCCTTAGATCAGGATCCAAGCAGCAAGACTCACCAGTAGTAGAGTTAACTGCTCCCGAATTTTGAAACCCAAAAGCTAGTTTTCTCGTGGACCCAGGATCAGACACTAATTTAATAAAGCTATGGCCATTAATACTACGGAAGAAGATATGGAATTCGAGTTCAATCCGCAAGAACTTATTCCTTACGACTTCTGTAAATTTCCTGATGAGGAATCCTCAGATTCCAAATCAGAAAATCTTCAGAGGGAATTTGGGGATACCGTTCCAGAGCGCGCCGAAAGGGTGAAACAAAGTTTAAATGTTTCTCATTTGATACCCGAGGAAAAGGACTATGTGTTCCGGTGGGCAGAGGATTTTCCAGACATCTTTCATTTAAAAGGGGAAAAACTCACGTGTACTCACCTGATACAGCATAGGATACCCACAATAGATGATGAGGTGATTCACAAGAAACAATATCGATGGCCTCATGAAGCTTCCGAACAAGTTGATGCACAGGTTCAGAAGAAGATTCACAGCGGAATCATCGGTCCCTCGAACTCACCCTGTAACTCACTTTTGCTGATCGACCCAAAGAAGCTTGACGCTTTCGGGGAGAAAAAGTGGCGGGTGGTCATTAACTATCGAGCCCTTAACGAGAAGGTAATTGGAGATGCGTACCCGCTGCCGAACATCAGCGCCATCTTTGACAAGCTGGGAAATGCTCGGTACTTCACGGTATTCGACCTGCCAAGTGATTCCCATCAGATAGACCCACACACTGACGATCGGTACAAAATGGCGTCCTATCCTCTATGCTCGATACCGAGGCTTTCGTCTATCTAGACGATATAATAATTTATTCAGAAACCCTCGAAGAACATGACGTTCGAGCTAGACGACTGTTTACCCGACTTCGAGAAGCTAACTTGAAGCTTCAACCCGATAAGTGCGATTTCCTAAGGACCGAAGTGGCCTACCTAGGACACTTGATAGGAGTTGATGGGGTAAGACCAAATCCTGTCAAAGTCTGAGCAATTAGGAATTTTCCTCCCCCACAACTGTCAAGGCCATTCGGCAATTCTTGAGACTTATGGTCAAATCCCATGACGGCGTTTTTACGTAGCAGCAAGCAGAAGAGTGAAAGAGGCGAACAGGTATCATCCTCTCTTTTTCTCTTATGATTTTCTGCTTTCCGCCGCGTAATAACGCCGACATGGGACAGCACCCTTACGGGCTACTACCGAAGGTTCATAAAGAACTATGCTAAATTAGCCACTCCCTTAACCAAGCATTTGAAGAAAGATACTGTTTGGGAATGGGGAACCGAACAAAGGAGTTTTCACAAACTCCGGAAATATCTCTGCAGAGAAACGTTACTGCAATTCCAAGACATTGACAAAATCTTCAAACTAACGACTGATGCTTCCGAAAAGGCGATCGGAGCTTTTCTCACCGCAGAGAAAGATGGAATAGCCTATTTCATTGCCTATTTCTCGAAGGTTATGAATAATTGCGAACAAAAGTATCCCTAGGCCGAATGAGATTGCCTTGCAATACTTTATGCAGTCGCGAATTTCCGTCCATACTTGTACAAGCAGGAATTTATACTGGCGTGCGATTTTGAGGCAATCCACTGGATGACTTATGTTGAGAATCCTGGAGCCAGGCTAATAAGGTGGCGACTCAAACTTCAGGATTACCAATATAAGCTTGAGTGTAAACAGGGTAAGTTGAATAGAAGTGTTGAGTCCCTATCAGCCAACCATGTCACTGACAACGGACTCCCTAACTCCTCTGAATTCTCAGACACTAAAGACTCTGATGATTGCGACCAATCAACCGCCTCCTAGCCCCCTTACAAGGTTGCAGGACAAAAAGAGCAACCAAAAAGGTGCTGTCAATTCAGCAGCAACCAAAAAACTACAGGACCCTACCGATTACGCGCTCTACAACACGGAAGGAGGTGAGTAAAGAAAAATTTTCTCAGCCTGATCCTAGCAAGGATACGGAGCAAAAGAAACCCACACCTTCAACCTCCACGGGGTACGCGACACGCGTGGAAAGACCCCAGCGAACGGAAAAAGTCTCAAGGACAAGACAAAAGGCCTCGACGGCCTCAATCTTGAAGAAACCTTCAGTCACGAGACCCGTTTCTTTTAAACCCTCGAAATCCAAACCCCTCCTACTCAGCAACCCCCTGCGTCTATGGAACCCATTCCAAGGCCACGAGGAAGACCTCGAGGAAGTTCAGCGGAAAAGGACACTGATAGTGATGACGCTCATGTGCCTCCGGTGAAAATGAAACCCTCTGCCCTTGACGCATGTTGCATAGGCAAACTACTATCTAGGCGGAGAACGAACAGGGCCGCGAAACCTCCAATCGGGAGTGATGAGTTTTCGTCATCTGATAAACCGTCGTCTGAAAGTGACAAAAGTGTAGAATCGGACTCTCCTGTGTTTCGAAAAGACCATAGTGTTCCGCCCAGTTTAAAGCCACCCCTAGTAGTGCGAAAAGAATAGTCACCCCCAAAAAGTGCGCCGCCGCGAGTGCACTCACCGAACCCTTGGTTTACCCCATTGCAGGATACTTACACGGACATTTATGTGGACGGTGCATGCTGCTACAATAGAAGTAGAGAAATAATTGGATCACCCCTTAAATGTCTCACGACCATCAAGAGGTCGACAGCTCAGTAACGCCGCTGAAATTGAAGCAGCCACCTCGGCTGCTCAAAAGGCTCAAGAGGCTGGAATCAAGAAGCTAAGGATGAAGACAGACTCCAACTTTTTGATCGGAAGTGCTACCGAATGGATCCTAAAATGGGAGGCCAACGACTGGAACACTTATGAGAAAAGGGCCAGTGAAAAATCGATTCAAATTAGAAAAATTAATTAAGGCTATCAAACCCCTTGAAGTCATTTGGAAACATATCTCCAGCCATCAGGAAATCCTCGGGAACGAGATGGCGGATCATCTGGCCCCGATTGAAAAGTTGACTTTCTCCGATCCTGACTCCGAGGAGGACTCATTGCCCCAGCAAGTGACAGTCGCCGTTTCACCACATCCAGCTGATGGTGATGACAGTGACTCCGAGGAAGAAGCCAACATCAACACTACAATAGGAACCACTAAATTAAGGCATGACCTTTAGAAATCAATCAACAAATTCAAAAAGTCATTGAAGGGTCATGGGATTGATCTAGAGGATCTAGACAATCTTACCTTGGTTTGGAATCACGAAGGAATGGATGAAGATCTTCGTCCAGAGTGCACCTTCGAGAAAGGTTGCTGAGAAAAAGGACGAGCAAGAACAGCTTCATGCACCCCAGTTCGCTCAAGGACGCCGTCTTGCATCCTCGAGACCCATAAGGGAGGAGTCAACAAACCCAACACAGGATCCAGAGCCACCTCAACCCGGAAGAATTCCCGGCATGAGAAGAAGGAGTACTGTAAGGTTCAAAGACTTACCCGAGAATACAGAATCACCTATTATGGGAATGCAACCTTTTCGAAGATCCTTGTTTCCTATTTTCAGAGTTTCCAACGTGCCAGAAGCAGGATCTACCCCTTTTTCCAGGGACAGCCGTGAAGAAGAAGGAAATGGGACCAGAAGAAAACCGGAAATCAAACCATCCCCTCCTTCATCCTCTGAACCCCTTACAGATTCAGACATCAAACCAATTATGACGTGTACAGAAAAACCCAATGTCATCCATCAATCGTCTAAATCATTGACCTACCGACGAGACAATTATACTGATTTTATTTCTGAGGACTGCGAACCCACAAATGCCATCGCTAAACTCCTTGTGGCCACTGAACGCCTTGATCTCCAAGACATTCAGGAATGCCAACCAAAAAAGGGACAAACCTTGGTTACTCCGCGCGGCTGACACAAAACTTAATCGATTGTCGTTAAGAAACGCCATGTCGATGAAGTCAACTGGAAAGACGTAATCCAAGGGTTGAAAAACCTCCGTGTCACCCTTGAACGTGACAACCAAGTCACTTGTCGCATGGCAAATTCAGGAGATTTGTTGGCTCCATTGCCCCAAAATAAAATGACGGAACTCGTATCAGGAATATTCCGTGGTGGCGATGTTACCATCACTCTCTGTCACGGAAAATTCGAAGTTCCCTCCGAAGAGTTAAGACCAAAGATCATAGCCGAATACCATGGCAGCCTGATTGGAGGCCATAAGGGTATAACGAAAACGTACCGACGCATTAGGGAACGGTATAATTGGCCCGGATTACGAGTCGAGGTCCCACAGTTCATTCGAGGTTGCAAAGCTGGTTCGAACAGAAACTTGTCAGAATTCGTACTCGTGAGCCCATGCTGATTACTGATACCCCAGCCGAACCTTTCGACAAGGGTATACGGTCGGTAAATTGCCAACAACCCCAAATAGGAATCGGCATTACTTTAGCAAGTATTGCGTTGCCGTTCCTATTACAAATATCAAAACGGCTATAATCGCACATGTCGTCGCGACCACCTCATTCTCGCAATATGGCGCGCCTCGATGTATCCTTACGGACCGTGGAGGAAGTTTCATTAGCGGTTTGATGAGGAAGCTTGAAAAACTATTCCACGTCAAACAACTAACGATCTCAGACTAATGGATCTCTTGAAAGAAGTCACATCATGCTGACTGGTTATATCAAACACTATGCAAACGATTATGACGACTGGGACAGGTTACTACCCTTCGTCATGTTCGCATACAATACGTCCGGCTAATCGAAATCCAGAAAATCGCCGCGAAAAACCTCATAGCGACGAAACATCGTTCGAAGGAACACTATGATAAAAAGGTTCGACCGTTGAACGCGCTAGTTGGGGATCACGTCTTTGCTCACAAAGAAGTAAGAACCAATAAATTCGACAAAAGGGCCATGGGACCCTATACCGTGGTCGGCTTCACCGAAAATAACAATGTGACCTTAGAAGACGAAAACAAAGATCGGTTTTCAAGGCACAAAAATAAACTCATGGTAGCACAATGCTAGGAGAGAATAATTTCCTTAGTCAGAGGAAATCGAAACCAAACACACCTCACACTTAGAAAAAAAAATTGTTTCTTTCGTGTGACGTTTGTTTCGTTTCAATCCTCCAAGTAGTGAAGAAAGTCCTAACGTCATTCCTTTCCAGATTCTGAATTGAAAATGATGGGATGCCGTTGGGTTACGTTTTTGCTGTTCCTCGTCATCATCCAGGGGAAGGTCGATGGGGAATCAGATGGGGCAACCTTTATCGAATCACTTCGCTCCAAGGTAGCAGTGGTATCTATTATGAATACCAAGGAATCCTCAGACGAAGTCAGCACCTGGAGACTGATAACCTTCATTAATGCGCACAAGCAGCACATGTTCCTACATGGGTACCGACTACGTCTGAACAGCCTTCCGGATCATTGCCCACCAGATTTCGAAGCGGACTGCCGACGAGTCATCGAAAACTACAACATAAGAGGAAAATGAACATTGCTGACAAACTACGAGTAGAATTGACCCAAGAGAGAGCAGTTGACTAAAAAGACTAGGCAAAACCTTCCATCAAAATGCCACCAGGAATGAGGTTACGTAGAGCCACACCACTATTTGGTTTCCTAGGAGCAGTAATCGGACCAGAAGCTGGACTTTTAACCTACGAGGATGGAGAACAGATACGGTCGGAAATCGATCAACTTAATCTGCGGCAAACCAATATCTCCCATCTAGTCGACAGGCAAACCCATGTTATAAAAGCTCAGCTGGAAGAAATACATAAACAAACACAAGAACACGAAGAGGAAATTGAAGGGTTCAAAGCTCAACTGTCCCAGCTTATGAAGTGAGTGAACGAGATCACAGGCCGCTTTCCAGAACGCAACTACACCATTGTCCTACATCAATTTCTGCGGGCAATAGAAGCTGGAGTGGACAGTTACATCCGATCAACCAACAAACTTCTGGAAGTCATTTATGCCGCCAGAAAACGGCAATTACACCCAGCACTACTAAACTTCGACCAACTCAACCCTGTCTTCCGAGATGTGCAGGATCATGCACCCACGATGGACTTTCCCGTTCCCGGACCAGATGTTAGCCTGGAAGACTTGGCTCAAGTGGCCATCACCACAGTTGTGTGTGAAGAACAAAAGCTAAAAGTAATACTGGTCATCCCTTTAATCGAAAAGGTTAAATATTCCTTTTTTAAAATTCACTCCGTTCCTGTTTCTCAACCAATTCTGAAGAATGGCACGGGAAGAGCATATGTCTCCTCCCCATACTCCTACATAGCCACATATGAATCACAAAGGATCCATATCCTTTTAAAGGAAGAAATTTTCAATTTTGTGCATACAGCTACCCACCTACCACATTTGCAAAAGCAACCTGCCAATATACGAGTCTTCCTAACACGAATCGTGCGAAGACCAATTACTGCGCCAGCCAACCCCAAGGATTCTGCGAACCTGTAATATCAGGATAACCTATAATAAGCAGCCTATCTGGACCAACCTTGACACCCTGGGTGCCTGGCTCTATTACCCAGCAAGGACAAAGTGAGGTCATCTATGATTCCAACCTGAAATTGGATCTAGGAAAAATTTCACCAATGCTGACCCACATTCACGAGTTGACATCTCTATCGGATTCCACTCCAAGCCTTTCAATCAGGCACTCCGAAGGTGAAGAGAGGTACTACAACAACCTCAGGACTCTGAATGACCTCGAACAACAACTCCACGAGGTGAGTGATCAACGAAAGCACCTCCAACACCAAACAATGTGGATTCATGGATCTTACCTGGGAATTGGACTGCTGCTGATCGGGTTAATAACTAGTCCTAGGACAATGCCTTTGTCAAAGGACAAATTCCATATTAGGAGTAAACCAGGAGGGTTACTCCCTGCCAAGATGCAGAACTCCAACGACTTCGAGAAGGGATCAGGAGACTTCTTCTACACCAAGAATAATAAACCCTAATCTGCAACATTCAGAAGCATCAATGAGCACCTCTGCTCAGTTCACCAGCACTGTCGTCACGAAAAGATCTGAAAATGGAAGGCTTATTAAGGAAATGTTAAGTTATTGAAAAAGCAAGAAGATGATTCCGTATTATTATCCGGTTTAACATCATTCTGGCGTTCCTAAATTTTTAAATCTCATTCAAAGAAAATAGGGATCTAAGGAAATAAAAAATGAAGAACCCGGTGAAGCGTTGAGGGGAATGAGGGTAGCCACCCTACTTTTCTGAGGACTTCAAAATGGATGAAAAAAGAGGGGGGAGGGGGGCAAGTCCCTAATCGATTCCCATCATCGTTTCCCCGAATAAAAACTTCCTCAGAGAATTTATAGAAAAGAAAATCTAAACTATATTAAGATATTAAAACTATAATACGTTCCTTAAACATCTAATCGACGATAAACTTCCTCTGACGGAACGTCGTCAAAGGACGAGGACCGAGGACACGTCCGCCCACACCCGCTTCGGGTCGCAGCCTACCTCTGAAATTAAAAACATCTCCCATCAAACCGTAACCCGAACAATCACCAAGTCAGGAGGTACATCATACCTGGCGTCTTAGCGACCCTTGGCTATAACTTTGCGCTGGGCTCGATCTCGAAGCTGGTCGGAGCGCTGTGGCTCTCAACCGGAGGCTACTGTATTACGTTACAGTAATTCATTTAAATTGAATCATGAATGAACTCTATTCCGCACCACCATGGAGGTCAAATCGGAGGCGCGTTTTTTTACGTGGTGATCCCCAGTAGTCTAGTCTACTTGTCAATGAAACATCCCTTCCAACCATCGGTTATAATATGAGTACCCGGTAAAACATTGTCTTTGATAACATCGTGTAAAGTATTAGCATCCCGATTCGTAACAACACTTAAAAGGTATATTTTAATCTATATTTGAACCGTCTAAAAAAAAGATTTTTTACATGAAAAAAATAGTGTTAATTTATTTGCCTATTTCATAAGCACCTTGTCACTGCAGTCTTCAATCGGCGGGAAAGATGCCGCTCGCAATTTTGGTCTGAAACAAAAAAAACCAAAAAAATTTGCAATTGGCAAATATTTCTCTTCTGGATGAACTAAGAAAAAACAGAAAAAATCGTAAAATCATAATCTTTTTCAGGTTTGAAAATTTTTTTTTGGTTTGAAAGAAGAAAAAACACTTTAACGTGCTATAAAAGTTATTGGAACAATTTTTTTAGCTAATTTTTTAGTTCACTTAGAAGAGAATTTAATACTGAAGAGAAAAAACTTTGGATCGACTCAATAGGTAGTTTAGTTTTTTTTTGCTATCACGCCCGCCAATTTAGAAAAATCGGAAAAATAAAAACTGGAGAAAACGCACTTTAAAGTTTTTAACAGGAAAAAATATCAATTTTTGGTTACATACACATATGATCGGCTAATCAGCTGTTCCTGCTCCATACATCAACCCTTCTTGGATAGTTTATCTATCGATTTAAGCAATAAAAAAAATCGATTTTTCGGAACTTCTAAATCAGGACACCCCCTTAAATGTGCCGTTCTGCCGCATTTAGCACAGTTTTTAGTTCCCGGAAGCAAATTCCACATTAATAAAAAGGTAATCACACCAGGTTGAAATATACTTTGCAAACCTACTTGCACTTTGCAGGAACTCAACTTCAATTCGTATTCGTATGACTTGCTCCTCTAATGTTGAAAATCATACTAATTGCCAAATGATTCAGTACTCAGATAGACAGTAGACAGTTCTTAAATTTTACTGTTTAAGAATTTTCTGGAATTTATTGTATCTGATAAGCTACTGTGATACATGTTAGATTGCAAACAATATTCTTCTTTAAAAACGTATGAAATTGGTTACAAATTTCTGTCATTAATAAACAATAAAACCCGCATGTTTCATTGAAAATTAGACTCCATACGTATTTTTCAAAACAGGCCATTTATAAATCTGTTCCTGAACACAGTTTTTTCCGCAAGTTTTCCCCCTTTTCAGCCTTTTTGTATTATTATTTATTAGGACATTTAATTTAGTATAAATATCATAAACAAATTTCTTAAAGTAACGTGAAGTAACGTACGTTACTTTGCATTGCAGTTACCCAAAAATAGTGACACGTTTACGATTCAATTTAAATTTAAATGTATCACTGAAACGTAATATAAAAGCCGCCAGTTGAGAACCACAGCGTTCCGTAGAGCTTTCTTCTTGCTTAGGGCAGCAGGATGAACGAAATCATCCTAAACAACCAGAGAAGGAGGATCTTTATAAGAATGTAAGTTAGGGGAAATCCAAATCTATTAAAACAGCCAAGAAGATATCCACCGGTGCCCAGTACTCCCGTATCAAATATAATCGTCGCTCCTCGCACCAGGTAAACTCCTGGTGTCATTTGGATCTTGGATAACCCTTGTTGCGGGTCAGGAGGCTTCCCTGGAACGACCAAATCCATCCCTCGCGGTACCGGGTGGGAGCCGGTTCCCAGTCAGTGAAGCAAACCACAAAACTAGAAAGAAATAGATAATCAGGAATTGAAGGTTTATAGTTTATGAATGGTCGAACTATGGAATTGAAAAAAGAAATGAATTAAAATTACTAATCCCTTCATTTATGTGTAAATTTCATGAATTCGGTTGTCTATGAATTGTAATTTACAAAATTATTATTAAAGAATTATAATTTATAATTTATTATAATTTATAAAGTTACTATAATTTATAAGTTTATTATGAAATATAAATTTGTTATAAATTATAAATTTGTTATAAATTATAAAGTTGTTGTAAGTAATATATTTAAAAATTATTTAAATAATTAAATAAATTATATTATAAATTTATAAATTTATTTTTTATTTATATTTTATATTATTTATATTTATATTATTTATAAAATTATTAAATTATAAATAAATTATAAATAAATAAAATAAATAAATAAAAATATATTTAAAAATTAAAAATACTATAATTTATAAATTTGTTATGGTTTATAAATTTATTATGCATTATAAATTTGTAATTTGATCTGAGTTATAAATTGTTATAAATTATAAATTTGTTATAAATTACAAAGTTGTTGTAAGTTATAAATTTATTAAATAATTATAATTTATAAATTTATTATAAGTTATAAATTTGTAATTTGTTATGAATTATAAATTGTTATGAATTATAAATTTTTCATAAATTACAAGGTTGTTGTAAGTTATAAATTTATTAAAGAATTATAATTTATAAATTTATTATGGTTTATAAATTTATTATGAGTTATGTAATTTGTTTTAAATTACAAAGTTGTTGTAAGTTATGAATTTATTAAAGAATTATAATTTATAATTTATTTTGGTTCATAAAACTCATTATAGTTTATAAATTTGTTGTGAATTATAGTTTATAACTGATTGAACCATGAAATTGAAAAGAGGAAGGAATTGTAAATTATAAGTTTATTTATTTATAGATTTCGTGAATCCGATTATTTATGAATCGTAAATTATAAATTTATTTAAGATAAATTATTAAAATCATATATCATTATTATTAAAATTATTCAGCACTATGACGTGCTGCGATTACGATCTATTATTCTTTTAAGAAAATTTCTCCAAAATACGACAGTAGAATATGAAATTACCTTAAATGAATTACATTGCTAATGAATAAAATATTAAATTAAAATTTCTGAACATCTCGTTTATGAGAGTTCTCGCTACTGGAAAAATTTCTTTTGATTTATCAGGATAAAATTCACCTTTTTGCTTATTACGAAGTAAATAAGGATATTTCAATGCACTTTTTGCACATTGTACTAATTACTTTATAGATTGCAATAAACAGGCTGTAATATTGTGAATAATTTCACAAGTTTTTGATCACGCAGTTTTTTTTCAATATACCCCAGAGTTCAAAAGGTCACAAAATAATTTTAAATAACCAAAGATTTAGGAAAGATTTTAGAAATATTTCATAAAATTTTATAAAGATTTCAAAGGAATACAAGGAAGTCGAAGAATACATCAACTTTTCAAGGAAAGAGTTCAAAATATTTGAGAAGATCTCAAAATATTTCAATAATTTCAAAAGGCTTCAATGATTTCAAAACATTTAAAGATTTGAAACGATTTTTAAAATCTTTGGAAGATTTCAGAAGATTTTACAAAGAATTAAAATGTTTTATGATTTCAAGTAAATGCAAGGATTTCGAATATTCCCAGTGATTTCAAGTAAAAGACAAAAGAATTAAAATTCAACGGCAAGGGTTAGGGAGTTGATCACAGGTGTCATAAAATTCAATGAAACTCAATTTAAGATGGTGGAAAGGAAAAGAATTGTCTTTCGCTTACTCCCTAGCGCCGGCCGCGCGTTTCTCCTCGATCCGGTATTTCTCTTTAATGCTTTTCCAGCCCACGCGGATTTTCTCCATGTGGGACTGCTCCCTCGGATCCACCGACTCCTGGATCCTGCGCTCCTGGGCCCGCCATGCGTATTCTTTAAGCTTCCGGACTCGCTCCGAAACTTCCTGCGCCAACATTCCGGACATGCTGCAGGTCCGAACAAATAGATTTTTTTTAATGAAGAAGGAAAAGAAAAAAAGGGCACCATTAAATAAGGCACCCCTTTTAAATAAATTCCCAGCACTGTAATCCAACAAGGAAGGCCTAACACTTACATCTCACACACCACCTTGCACTGTCACTTCTCGCGGTCACTTCGAACTTGGTAGGTCACGCGTCTAAGGAGTACTGATCGACGCAACGACAGGAATCCCGAGACTGAACCCCTACCCTGCAGAACGAGAGCATAATGCAAGGGCCTAGGACCCCGCATAAATTAATGCTCTCGCTCCTAGGAGGTGACGACAATTAGCGCGTGAACTTGATGGTACGCCACTGGACAAATTCCCAGAAAAACGCTATTTTATAAAATTAAGTAGACGTTTCAAAATTCTTGAGATCCAGAAGCAAAAACAATGGTCAGAGTGATAACATCGGTTAGGATAATTTATAAATTTAAGAATTTTTTCCTAATTTAAAATTGTTATCCAAAATTAGTCGCAAGCAGAACTAAAATCCAATTCAATCAGGCCAAAAATGTTCAAAATTTAACGTGATTAATTCAATGATCATCTAATCTAGTTACATTCCACTACTATGTAAAATTTAATTAAATTCAACATGAAATAACAGGATTTCGATTTGTATTCACATTGAAATAGAATAGTTTCCTAGTTTTAAGTATAGAAAATTATGCAAATTGTAATGGCAAAATGTAGGTCCAAAACTCCAAACTGATTAAGTTACAAATTGCGGAAAAATTTCTTAAAAAAAAAATTTTATGGGTTGTCATAAAATTTTTATTACAAACGACAAATGTTGAGAGCCAAAATTTAAAAGAACCTGGAGAAGTAAGGTATAGCATCAAATAATTAAACTCAATTAAAGCATAGTACACATGTACTATGTATGTGTGTATGGAAGAAAGGTGTGGAAGAGAAAGAGAAAAGAGAGCGTAAAGCTCTTGGAGAATGGACGTGAGAAGGAATCGGATTGCCTAAAGGATGACTCGTTCGCCGCGGAATATCGCGGCTTGCTCTCGACGATTCTTGTGCTTATGCTTCGCAGATACACCCCCTTCCCCTCCACGTCACCGGTTGCCTCGCGCCACATTCCATTAGTGTGCAGCGTCTATAAGCTATAGGCACCAACACCTCAATGCGCTCGACCAAGCATCGCAAGGCCTATGCTCCGTGCTATCCTCTCCCTCTCCGCTCCATCCCTCGCCATAAAGTCGACCATGCTTTCTTGACAGCTGACGTTCAAAACAGCAACACGTGCTGTACCAATTTGGGAAATAAAAATTCCACCGCAGCTTTCCCAAATCAAAATGAAAGGAAATATTCATTTCTTTCGTTTTACAAAACTAGAGTAATTCGTAATAACGAATTCTATCTAAATACTCTAGCACAAAATTCTAAATTATTTTAACATAATGAAACAAGGTATCTAGAAGTTAGTAAATAATAACTATGCGAAATATTGAACGCAGCTTTGATTCTAAAAATTGAGAGTCAAGCAGAAAAAGTCAGGCGACATTCCTGTCAGCAAAAATTGGCTTAGAAACCACCTTCCAATTTGCTGCCTCCTACTCCTATCACCTATGCCCAATAAAAATTTCCTTATCTCAGCAAAAACCCCTACCAATTCCACCTTGCGATACGTCGACGAGGCCTATCGAGGGACATCAAAATTCGCAGTTCGTCGAGTCGTTTTGAGGAGTAAGGAAGCTCCAAAAAAGTAGATTCCTCTGTCCGTCCGTGGGTCCGGAACTTTGTTCTAAAGAGTTCAATTTCGCAAATCGGGATACTCAATTTCTATAAGTGCGTTGAAACACGCCATGAGATTAGTAAAGTATTTTACCCGGGGGCACTTCTAAATAGATCATTGTGCGGACGTAAATCAATTAAATCTCTCATCCGGCGGAAGCCAACTGGAAGGTTGAGGAAGATTGAGGGGTGATGAATTATTCTCGAGCCGCGGAATTCCTCCGGTAACAAAGAATTCGTCATCAGCGTCTTATTACGCAACTCGGTCTCTACTCGCGAGTTCAAATTCGAGAGCGAACAAACCCGTTATCCAAGGGTAACGGATCCTCCCCAAATTTGGTACCGGCAGAAAGTGAGTGAGAAAGGACTAAAGTCACCTAAGGGTGGCGAAAAGGTACGATTTTTCAGCCCAACTCGGGAGAATAGACGCAAAGGGAAATCCACCTTCTCAACTCCATTCCTCTGAGCTGGTAATGTAAGGCGCTGATAAGACATCCAGGATAAGATAAAAGAAAACCAAATATATCGTTTCTAAGGTACTAATTACAAATTCAGGTATTAATTTCTGATTCCATCAAGTTGCAAAATTGTATATGTCTAAATCCTATCAAATAAATTCGTATCTAATTTTTGGATTTTGGGCCTAGAACGGTTGTTTCCTTTCTTTCTTTAACCCCTCTTCCCCTTTTTCAAAATATTTAAAATCAAAGTAAAGCGTAAAAGTAGTTGTGAGGCGGCAAATAAACCAACAGGGGGAGGGAAGTCGATTCCATAATTAAAAACAAGTCCCTCGGGACTTGGCAGCTTGAGCCTCCGGGAGAAAAATAATTGGTTATTATTAATTAATTTTGCACGATCGTGACAGCATGGAAGATCTGGCTCAAGTGGCCATTACTACAGTCGTATACGAGGAACAAGAGCTAAAAGTTATCCTAGATATTCCTTTGATCAAGAAGGTTAAATATTCCCTGTATAAACTCCACTCCGTTCCTGTTCCTCAGCAAGTTCTGCAGAATGGCATGGGAAGAGCATGTTTCCTCCTCATATTCGTATATTTCCACGGATGAATCACGAAGGACTCATGTCCTTCTAAAAATAGAAGACTTCAAGTCATCCAAACGATTATTAACTTATCACATTTGCAAAAGCAATGTGCCGATATATAAGTTCTCCCAACACGAATCCTGCGAAGACCAATTACTGCGCCAGCCAACCACAGAGATCCTGCAAACATGTGATATCAGAATAACCTACGACACACAGCCTATCTGGACCAACCTGGACACCTTGGGTGCCTGGCTCTGTTCGGTACTACAAAAATTGTCGGTAAAGGTGAAATGCGCTACAAAACCCGACATTTTAATCCAACTGTCAGGGATAGGGCTAATACAAATAGACCCAGGATGTGAGATGAGGACAACAGAGGGAACGCTGCCAGCAATAATTCGTCGTTCTTTGCGCAGACTCAAGTTTATTCCTCATGATTTACTTTTATTGCCCTAAGTAAATTTTGTAATTTTATAAATATGAACTTAACAAATATACGCTGAAATTATGGTAAATAATAAATAATATATTGAGATCACAAGACATTGGTCTTGTGAGTTTCATATTTTTATTTCGAAAAAAAAATTACTTTTGAAATTTGTTTAAAAATAAAAACTGAAACGGGCCCGAAATTGATGCTTCAATATATTCTTTATTATTTTCCGCAATTTCCGCATGATACTTGAACTTCTCTTTTATTAAAATAAGTTTGAGCGCCCCTACGGCTCGCAATTATGCTTGGGACTCAGTAACATTTTATTGATTCTTTAGAAATTAAATCATGTTTAATTTTCTCAAAGCGCTTAGGACTTTTAAAGAGATTGTTAAC
>JBAGKK010171842.1:0-23357 GCA_037177015.1 Euceroptres primus | reverse complement strand
CTTTTGCAGTAACATAGTTACTTTTATCTTTTGCAGTAACTTAGTTACTTGTATCTTTTGTAGTAACTTAGTTACTTGTATCTTTTGCAGTAGCTTAGTTACTTTTTTTAAAAAAAAGTAACTTAGTTACTGTAGAGTGGGGCTATTCGCGCATGATATGATAGTTTGAATGAAAATAATAATCTCCTAGCATATAAGATTCAGAAGGACTTCTACTATAACGAGGATGAAGGTGGAATTTTATGCGACCTCTGTACAAGCATTGAAAAATGTTTAAATATGTGGGCGCATTTTAAAAAATTGGTTAGACCTCCAAAATTTGTATTAGTTTAATAGTTTAAAAGTAACAAAAAATTCTCGGTTGTCCGTGTTTTTCTTTCAAATTTAAGTGGTAAAAGGAATTTGTTTCATAAATGCGAGTTTGTGATTTCATTAATTAGTTCAAAGGTGTTATAAGAAAATTCGAAGATCGGCGGTACAATTCGGCTAGTTCAGTAAGATATGCTATATGCTAATTTTTCAGTTTTGTGCAGTCGGATATCTGCTTCTTTTTTAATTATTTCTATTTCAAAAAGCTAAGTTGAAATAATATTTCACAATAGTTGATAGTGTTTGAAATATATATTTCGAATTATCTTGACATTTCGATATATTTTTATATTTTTATTTTTTTATTTTTATTAATTTTTATTTTATTTTATATCAGGATATTTCGAAATATCCTGATATAAATACACTGATATAATTTATTTTATATCAGGATATTTTGAAATATCCTGATATAAAATATCAGGATACCTGTCAGAAACCTAACCTCACTTTTCAGTTTTTATTATTTTCGATTTTGCAGCTCAATCGATGATAGAATTAAGTTTTTGTGCTGCATTTTGAAAATTTTAGCATCAATTATAAAAGAAAATTTTATCTCTTAAAAGTTATCTGAAATTATTATTATTTTAATATAGGGCAAATTTTTTTGCTTCCAGGAGACAATTTGTATCAGTTAAATTATAGATTATAAATCAGTTAAATTGCTCAATTAGGGATGTCCAGTAAATTAAATGATATGACCTTAGAATCTTAGATGGATATTAAACAAATTATAGATCCTTCTAAAAATATATTAATATTAATGTTGATGTTTAATTGTTTTATTTTTTTCTGTTTGACAAATCTCAAACTAATCTGAAGTTCTTAATTAAACTTTTTTTTGTAATACTTTATCGTCAGAAAGTATTCTTAAATAGCTTAATAATAATTCTAAATAGTATTTCAGTATTAAAAAATTGTTTTATTCTTATAAAACATAAAAAAACAATAGTTGTACCTATTTAGAAGATCGGCGTTACAAAAAGGTACAACTTTTCAACAATGGTAATTAGTAAGTAGAAAATTATTTAAAAATTTAGAAATGATTGATTTCTCTTCAAAATTAAGTCCTTTGTCTGTTAAAATGAAAAAGCTAAAAAAAAATTTTCTTGTGCGTAAAGTTAAAAACATCTAAAAAAAAACGTAAAAGTTGTACTACCTAATAGCCCCACTCTACGGTACTATTTTTAAAAAAAAGTAACTCACGTAACTTATTTACTATTTTTGCAGTAACTTGTAATTTTAATTTTTGTTACTTTGTATTTTTTGTATAATTTGTTAAGTAAAGTCCATTTCATTGTTATAAACAAATTTAGTGAACAATTTGCCAAAAATCGTAACGTACGGTTTAATTTTTTTTGTTGCTAAAACTGTTTTAAATTATTGCGGGAGTGATTTTTAGTTACAAAACTTTTAAGAAATTAACAATAACTACTGTTATATTATAAACAATCTTTTCGGCAATATATTTAAATTTGTCGTTTTTTCAGATTCAGATTTCCTTTAATCTTTTGCATTATAATTAAATAAAATAAATTTAATTATAATTATAAATATAAATTATTATAATTTAATTAAATAAAATAATTAAATAAAATAAAAAAATCATGTTTTTATTTATTGATGTGATATTTTTTAAAATACAACAATTATAATTTTTATAAATAAGCGGGGAATGTTTGCATATTAGCATAGAACAAAATTGTTTTTTATTTTGCAACTGCTTTATAGTGTGTTGGAAGTCTCAGTTAGTCATAAAACTTAATTAAATTTAGTCAAAATTTCTCATTTGTTTACCACGTTTAAAAAAAAAAAAATTATAACTGTTATATTTCAACAAATATAATACATATTTTAATACATTTATAATACATATTTTAATACATTTTTAATACATATTTTAATAAATTTTTAATAATATCTGTAGCAATTAAAGTAGTTACGGAAAATTCGAATCTGCAAAAACGCAAATTGAAGTATATTACCAGAAAAATTGTTTATAGCAACAGGAATTGTTAATTTTTCTTAAATTTTGTAACTAGCGACCACTCTGAATACACCACAAAGCAGTTTCAATACAAAAGACAATTTCTTTTACGCGAGACAAAATTTTCAATTTTTTATCGTATTTTTTTATCAAAATTATAAATGTTGTATTTTTAGCAAATATAGTTATATAAATATAATACTCTAAATAGGGTGTGGATTAAGTCGGTGATTTATTATGTAATTAAAAACAACTACTTTGTGAATAATATAAATTTAATGAATTAATTAAGAGTCTATATATAAATCGGTGATGACTATCGATTGCGAACTAAAGATCTGAATCTCCCCACGCCTTTCAACCTTTCCTCTCTGACCTCTCCTACTTCCCACTAGCTAATTATCCTTAAGCTGACTAATTCTTCAGTCTAAGTATATGTCACTATCGTTACTATAGAAAAATTACTACCTAAATAAACATAATTTTTAAGAATATTTTTAGCAATTCAAGAGAGAATAAGGAAAATCTGAGTTGGAAAAAAACTCAAATTTACATATGGGATACTCGGTACAATTGTTAGCCACCCCCCTATCTAATTATTAGCCTTTTCCTTCAAATATGCTTGATAAAAAAATAGTTTCAAATAAAATTACTAATAAATAGAGCAAGATTTTTATCGGTATACTCTGCGCTATTTATTAGTAATTTTATTTTTCATGTATTTCTTAACAAATGTAAAGTTTAGAGGTGGCTAATCATTGTTTAAGGTGGCCAATTATTGTACTGATTACCCTATTGCCCGAAAAATTCTTTATAAAAATGGTTATTGTTAATTTCTATAAGATTTTGTAACTAAAAATTACTCCTGCAATATTTTAAAACAGTCTTAGTAATAACCCTTAAATTACGATTTTTGGCAAAGTGTTCACTTAATTTGTCTATAAAAATGAAATGGATGACTAACAAATTATTTTTATTCTTTTAGTTTCCCTCAGTTGATGTCAGGCGGTTTACAATATACTCTCCTACTTTGAATCAGTTAAATTTTATTAATTTATCAGTGACTGCATTCTAGCTATGACAATTACTAGAATTCTACTGACAATTAGTGAAAAATTACTAAAATTTCAGTAGATTTTTACTGATTCACCAGTAGAAACGATAACTGAAACTGAACTTTCAGTGATGCTTACTGAAATTTCAGTGAATCAGTGAATCAGTAGAATCGGTAGAAATCTACTGAAATTTTAGTACTTTTTCATTAATTGTCAGTAGAATCAGTGAATCAGTAGAAATCTACTGAAATTTTAGTAATTTTTCATTAATTGTCAGTAGAACTCTACTAATTGCCATAGCTAGAATGCAGTCTCTGATGAATTAGTAAAATTTAACTGATTCAGATTTAGAGAGTAGCTACGTCGTTTTTGAAGAATGAAAAATTATTTTCCGAAAAGCATCACTTTTTTATATTTTGTTTATAAACATAAGGCATAAACAAAAGGAAATTTAAAAAACCACAAACAATGTTCTCTTTAAAATTTATTCCTCTTTAATTTGTAAAAGAAAAACTTGAATCGAACAAAAATTGTAAGCTGTAGAATTTTTTGAAAGAGAAAAGAACGTTTGGTATTCAACAACAAAAGGAAAATTAAAAAACCATGAACATGGTTTTTATTAAATTTTTTTAATTAAATTTATTTATTAAATTTAGTTTTTATTAAATTTAGTTTAGTTAAATTTAGTTTTTATTAAATTTATTCCTTTTTAATTTGTAAAAGAAAAACTTGAATCGGACAAAAATTGTAAGCTGTAGAATTTTTCGAATGAAAAAAGGACGTTTGGTATTCAATAACTGCTCTTAAAAATTAATAACAGATTCTATTAAGGAGATATGTTTGTTAATTTTTTTTCAAATTAATATATTGCTGTCCACTTGCCAAAACATATCACGTATTTTTTATTTTAATTAATGTCCATCTGTTTAAAATTTTTTTAACTGGAGGGGAAGGGGGTAAACTTTAAAGTAACTTTAAAAGGAATTTAAGTTACTTCCTCTAGTAACTTTGACTGTAAGTAACTTTAACTAGTTACTTTTAAAAAAGTAACTTACCCAACAGTGATTGTATCAATGTTTGTATAAGATATCAAGAATCTACATTTTTTCAACAAACCACTTTGTGCAATGCAAAAGTTTTACAAAAATGTTTCACACATGAAATGCAAATTACCTAAGATCTACTTGAAATTTCAACTCGAAGAATATTGATCCAATATTGCTACTTAATATTGAGGCAATGTTGAGACAATATGAAGTAAATATTTTGTCAATATTATCAACAAGAGCTAATAGAAAATGTGTTCAATGTTTTATTAGATTTTATTTTCAACCAGCTTCGCCGTAAATATTGACAAAATATTGACTCCATGTTGGCTTAACATTGCCTTAACATTGAATAGACGAATATCACTCATCAAGATTGCATCAATATTGTGAGACAATGTTTTCTGTACTTTCGGCAAAATTGAGAATGTTAACAAACAATATTGCATCAAAATTAATACAATATTCGGTGCTGTCTGTGTTCTTTTTTAGTTTTAACAGAACTCAAAAATAGACTTTTCTTGTACAGACTAATGAATATAATGTCAGCTGGTGTTTCGACGCTGAAAATTCTTAAATTGATACCTGAAATGACAAGCCTGGATATTAAAAAGCTCTTAGGCCATTGATGATAGCCTCGCGTGTGAAGTCGTTAAATTCATGTAACTGGTCAGTTTCCTGCAATTTGCTGAATAAAATATATTAAAAGATGATCTCATGGCGAAGATTTCTTCTCAGATTTATATCAATGAACATAATTTTAATATTTCTTCCATTTCAGATGGTTTGAAGTTACTTATTAAATTACGATAGAGACTTACAGAATACTAGTAATATTAGTATTAGTTTTAGTTAAAAAATTTTCGTAATTGTTTCGAAAGGCAGTAGGCAATAAAATGAAGATGCATGTGGCAGTGTAGCAAACGCTGGTAAGAAACAACAGCAAAGAATTTTACAAGCAGTGTTCATTGGCTGACCACTGGGGTCTAATAAACATACGAGAGGCCCCTATAAAGTCGTAGGATTCCTTCTTATTATACACCGGTGAACATTTGCCCATCCCAGCTTCCACATTCGAGGGCGGCGTGCGGAAGGGGATAAAAAGTGGAAGCTGAAAATGAAAGAAAGAAAAAGGCGCTAAAAAGGTGAGGCGCTTATAAAATCGTACTTGCTCCTTTATTGGTACCGGGGCGGGAAATTATGTGTACATTCCAAGAAAACCTGTTTTGGAACGTTTCTCGGGTATAATTGGAACGTTTGAGTAGCCAGAGCAGCAAACTCAAAGCGGAGTTAGTGTTAGTTCTGCAAAACAACTCCCACAAAAAATGAAGCTTTCTTTTTTCTGCTTAGCTTGGTAATCGGCTCTAATTTCTAAATCCTGGCGTGTCAACTACTTATCTCAACAAATAAAAGCTTAAGACACGCTGGTAGCATCTTCAGACTGAACTACTCCCAATTTCAAGACAACTATTTCAAAAATGTTAAATTTAAAACAAAATAAGGTAGATGTCCCAGTAATCGTGCCGGTCCCAGTAATCGTACCGGTCCCAGTAATCGTACCGGTCCCAGTAATCGTATCGGTCCCAGTAATCGTACTGGTCCCAGTAATCGTACTGGTCCCAGTAATCGTGCAAGGCACATAACCTGAAGAAATAATTATAAAAGATCTTTAAAAAAGTATTTAGTAACAAAAAATAACAAGCTTTAGCATTATTTATTATCAAAATCAATAACAATCAAGTATAAATGCTTAAAAAATAAGATTGACGACGAAACGGTTACTGGGAAATTTACCTAACAGAAGTTTGATCAAATAAAAAAATATATTCATAAAATGTCTTAATGTCCAAACAAGTTTGAGGTTTCTAATAATTTGTGTCACAAATTTTATGAGCAAGGGTATCTGAATTGTGGAAAGTAATTTGTTTGCATCCTGATAGTGCTGTCAAGATTTAATATTTATTCGAGCCTAATTAAAATTCCTCGACTTGACCAGAGTGCCTAATTAAACAGAGTGACGAAAATGACACAGCATCTTTTAAACCCGACAAATTAGTAAGACCAGAACACACTTTTGCACTCTGAAAAAACACGATGTAAGCGAACAAAAACCGCTTTGTGAATTAAAGTTTATTTATATTTATCACATTATGAGATTACACATTTTACGCCAGGATATAAAGACTTAATTCCCTCACCAATCAATCCCACATCGAGTTCAAATTAAAAGCGTATAATTACTTTCTTTTTTAACCCATGACAAGCATCTCTTTTAAAACTAGAAACTTGATTTTAGAAAACTTTCTCGTTTCATGTCGGCATAAAAACAAAGCAATATCCTTCACAAACTATTCAGGCTGGACCAGTGGCTGGTGCGATCTACCTATTCCGAATGAGTCCACAGAATTCCAGGGCTGAACAATCGATCATCTGTTTTTCATTCCCTCTTCTTCCTTACGTCTCATCTTTATCTCCTGAGCGAGGAGTGCAAGGTGCAGCGTTCTCTCGAGACACCCCATGAAACGATTGGGATGATGAGTCGAGGAGGGTTCAGTTTGAACGATGGCGGCCATAATGTTTACCGCGAGGAGGCAGATGGGTTTTAGACTCACCGCGAGCTGTCAACGCTTGATCATAATTATTTTGACTCCACAGAACGGGTCAGCGATCTTTTCTTAGATCGGTTATCATGAATTCATGACTTTAGCTTCGTGTGCGAATAAATGAAAAGACAGCGTGCGAACGCTAAAGTCCAAAAGGACTTTATTCTTTAACGATTTCCAAGTCATAACTGATGCTAACGATAGTGATGAGTTCCTCGAAACGATGACTCTAATCATATCAAGTTGAGTTGTATATACTGAAACATACGTCGAGCATACACACTGAGGAGCGATTGGTGATGGAGACGAAAGCAGACGCTGGAGAATCGCATCCAGTTATTTTAATTTATTAAACGAGTGATATCAGTGAACTCATGCGCCAACAGTGCCCTCATTGAATTCCCCCGAAGCGAATTGCCTTGGCGTAACTCGCTTCGTTATTGGTGCGAGAAGAAAGCGAACTACTTTCTTCGACCAAACGTGGATGAGAAACGCATCTATTTATGCGCAAACGTGTTGTGAGACGTTTGCAAAAATGGGTAGCTTCGTAGTTTATAAATTTAGGGAAAAATTCTCTCGTACTGATTGGAGAGATTTTATTCTTATTTCGAGTGGGACACCTGCAGGGCACAAGACACATTTTGGCATTTTATGGAAGAGACAAGAAATGATCTCAAGAATCTTCTTAATATTTACTAAAGTATACGGGTGGATATCAAAAAGTTTGCAATATTATTGAAATATTATTGAAATAATAATAATAATAATAATAATAATAATAATAATGTCCTTGAAATATTATTCGCTTATACATGAAGAAATAATTATTTTAATTACACGGTTTTATAAAGCGTTTTTCAAAGGGCTATTCACTGGGCAATCGACTGCCGTGAATTCCTCTGATTTCCATCTATTGCCAATGAGTGGAAGGGAGGCAGAAATAGAAAAACAATTGAAAGACAAGAGAGAATGAGATTTCCTAGTATGACTTCCGGCGTGAATATCCCCTCGGCGTATTTTTGTCTGCATCATTTCATGTGACAATTATTTTTGCTTTATCTTGTATCAAAATAAATGCGATTAAATATCAGTAAATGTCATCCGTCCCATGTCCCTCCTTACATTTTTCAGTTTTATAGCGTTATACCTTTTTACAGAAAATTCTACATCTAATTATCAATGAACATGTACTTCCAGAATTAATTGCAGAATTGGAAAATAAAGTTCATATTTTGTTCCTAATCATAATTGCAAAGTAGTAATCACTGTTTAAATGGCCCTGAATTTTTATGTCATCCGGTCACAAAACAGTTTTTTATTATTTTTATGATGAAGAAGTTTAATTTTTTCATTTAAATTAATTAACAATTGAAAATTATTAGTTATGACAAAATTTATTTACACATAAGTAGTTAGTTATTTAAGAGAAATAATGAATTTAAGAACCCTAAAGAGTGCGTACTTCAATTCGGTGTCATCCGGTCACACGGGTTTATGATTAAATGAAGCGCATTTTGGACGTGAGTCTATAAAGGAATATTAATGAAAACATATACTTCTTACCTCTAAAACATTTGATTAATAGGTTATTCCAGAGTAAAGTTATTCTTTGTAATTATAAAAGTTTTCATGGTTAACTTTGCCATCCGGTTACACAACAGGTATTTATAATCAGTGAAGTTGGTTGCAAAAATAAATATTACTGATTAATAGATATTAATAAATAAATTAATAATTAATTTTAAAATAAATTAATAATTAATTTAAAAATAAATTAATAATTAATCAAAAAATAAATTAATAAATATTTTTAAATTTAAAAATAGTTTTTAATGATTTTAAAGCAATACTTTATTTTGATTACAATGTTTTTATGATAGAATAACATTATATAAGCCTTTAAAAGATCTCATTGTTATTTAAACTTGAAAAATATTGTAAATCGTTGAAACCAAAAGTTTGTCATTAGGTTTAAAAAAATTTTGAATGGATAAGAACGCACTTCTTTACCTCGCTTATAATTATTTTTACATTTAATGTGATCAATATGAACTGAAAAAAGGTTTTGAACGGATTGAAAATACTTTTTTTCTGTTAAGTATAAAATCGAAAAATTCCAACCTTTTGATTTTCATCCATACACTGAAAATTCCCGGGTATTTTTGAATTTGAATATATTTTGAATAGAATAGAATAGAATATAGCAAATAGAAAAACAAAAGAATGTGGCAAGAGAATAAGTCATCCACTGCAGAACAAAATAATATCGCTGCAGATTAAAATAATTTCCAGGGTAATTAGAGCAGAGCTGGGCAGTATTTTAATGAAAATGTATTTCAAGTAGGGGAGAGTGACTCGATCTGGATAAAAAAGTTTTGATTATATAATAATTAAACATTTTCCAAAAAAAAGAAGAAAAGTACGTATACATATTTTAGTACGTATATTTTAGTACGTATTAAATACGTACTAAATTAAAGATAAAATATTCCTTTAAACAATACTAGTAACGTAACAAAGGTTATATTAGATATTTATCCGTAATTAATATTTTTCTGAACCATTGAACTTTTATCCAGATGAGGATTTGGGACCACGATCCGGTTAATCGTGTTTTACAGCACTCACAATGTTAAATGATCGATATTTCACTTGATCTCATCAAATAGCATTTCAGCATTATTACTTTTACATTTTTTTTCTTGATAAAAGTAATAATTTTAAAAATATTGTAAAAAATACACCAGATATTATCTCTATCGTATTTACTATCAAACGACGACAGACACTTCTGTCAACTTCAAATACTGAAAAAATCTATTGAAATAGCTAGTTCTTTTATGTTGGCAAAATTCGTGGGTCATTTGAAAAACTTTTGAGTGTTTTTTTTTACGAATTATCCAGATCGAAGAAAATGACACTGCCAATAAAAACATCTTAATTACATTTTTTGTGATAATTAAAAGTCTATTTCTGTGGAAAGTTTTAAAGCCAAGTTTTCCGCGAATACAAAGAACGAAAGAAACAGTTGTAAAAAATCCTACGGCAGTAAAAATGACGAAATTATCAGACGTAAAAAGTTACGTCTTCAAGTCGAAAACACATTTTTTAATTTCTTAACTTAAAAGCGGCAAATAAGTGGTAAACCGTATTATGGCATTTGATAATTTTACTTATAAAAAATTACTCCACTTCGTTTAATTCAAATATTTAGTCATTTTTACGTATTATTCAGGTTGGGAACCTATCCACTTTGGATCACTCTCCCCTATTTGAACTACAAAAACATGCAATGTAGTTTGTAGTTGAAATACATTTCAGGGAAAATACAATTTAAACAAAGTATTTTTTAAAAAATACAAACTGCATTGAAGTATTTTTGTGATTTATTTGAAATATTTTATTTTATTTGAATTTATTATTTATTATTATATTATTATATTATTATAATATTTATAATTTATTATTATTTATTTTATTTGAAATTTGAGATGAGAATTGTGCATTTTATCTGAAAAACTTACTTGTATTTTAGATTAAATACATCCTAAATTAATTATATGAAATTAATATTAAACCTATGCGGCTTATCTAAAAAGCCCTAAGTCTGAAAACATCAGTGAAATCTCACTGATTGTCAGTTAAAATTATTGCTGATTTGATTTAGTGACACACTTTTCATTGATTCAGATTTAAAGAGTATGCAGTGGAGCTTTACAGAGCTTTAAATTCTTTGAAATTCATCATGCATTGATTAGAATTTATCGAGGGGTTTTTATTTAGTAACCTAGCAATTTTGATTTACACCTGAATTCAAGAATTCAAAGAATACAAGATGAATTGAACAGAATTCAAAGAATTCAAAAGAATTCAAAAGAATTTAAAGAATTCAAAGATTTCACAGAATTCAAAAGAATTCAAAGAATTCAAAGAATTCAGAAGAATTCTAAGAATCCAAAAGAATTTAGGAACAAGTGAACACCTAAATTCAGTAGTGGTTAACCCCTCAGTAATTCATCATGAATTCATTGGAATTTAATGATTAATTCTTTGGGATTCATCAGAATCCACCTTGAATTCTTTGAAATTCTTTGGAATTCATCATAAATTCTTTGATATTCATCATAAATTCTTTGGAATTCACAATGAACTCTTCGGAATTTACCATGAATTCCTTAAAATTTTTTGGAATGCAGTATGAGTTCCTTGTAATTCTTCATAAATTCTTTGGAATTCAATGTGAATTCCGAAAAATTTTAATGAATTCAAGGTGAATTTCAAAGAATTCAAGATGACCTTCTAAACGATTCCAAAGAATTCCTGATGAATTCGGAAGAATTCCTGGTAAATTCCGAAAAATTTTAAAGAATTCGTGGTCAATTATGAAGAATTCCAAAGAATCGATTAATTCCGGAAAATCCCAATGAATTCATGGTGAATTCCGAATTTTTACTAATTTTCAGTCAATAATGAGTAATTCACAGGAAAGCAAGCACTATTTCGCTTTAGTAAAAATATTGTATTTGACATTGACTCGAGTAGTGAATTTTTCTACTTAATGAATTGGTTAAATCTCAATGGTTTTTTTGTCATTATTGACTAAAAATTAGTTAATTACTACTTATTAAATTACTAGTTAATCAGTTAATTAATATTTAGTTAATTGCTACTTAGTTAATTATTAGTTAATTACTTAGTTAATCACAAGTTAATTACTTAGTTAATTACTAGTTAATTACTTAGTTAATTACTAGTTAATTATTTGGTGAATTACTAGTTAATTACTTAGTGAATTACTAGTTAATTATTTAGTGAATTGCTACTAGTTAATAATTATAAAATCATTTGGTGAACAAATCGCCAAAGTACCTATGATTAGTAGAAATTGACTATTTCAGATTTACAGAGTAGACAAATCGAAAATTTGTTAAAAAATCTAGTGAGAAGACTTTCTTTGCATATAAAAAAGATTTTTTAAAAATAATTTCGCCAGGCCATCCTCGTTTCCTTGACTCAAGTACAAAGATCTGTTCTCATGTACAAGGAATCAGTTATGTTTTCAGAGTTGATTATACACAAAATGTTATCTTTACGTGATTACGACGTTGGATCAACTTTCAATTGACCCGCCGCCCAATAATATACATAGCTTTATTATTGCTCCGCTGTCGCTTAATATTTCATACAGCATTCGTGGAAGTTAGAACGTCTTGCTAATCAAGATGACGCATCTAAGGCTCCATACTATACCAGCAACATGTGTTTAATTTTAATCTTTAATTCAACAATTTATCTTGGAAGACACATTTAAATTCTGGATTTAATAGAAAATAGTAATTGTCTTCTCATGCACATATTGTAAATTGGGTAATGGATACGTTAGAATTCCGAAATAAGTTTTATTCCATAAAACAGTACACAACAGGTACTAAGGTTTATCGTACACCTGCAATCATCTGTAAAGAGCGCTTTTGTATCTTTAAAAGTTTAAGTTTTTATATCGTTGCAAGATATATACTTTGAAATTACGTGCCATAAAGTGCAATTGTTACTTGTTACTACAATTTACGATATATCTACTGTTCCAAACTGCTCCACTCTATACTTTGTTGCTGATTGTCTTATCCGAAGCTAAAAAATCCGATCACAAGTGCCTTACTTTTCTATAATGCCTACTTCCTATGACACTATAATTTTTTGTGGAAGCAAATAGCAATTTTCAATATTAATATTCTGCAAATACAAAAATTGAAATATTTACTTAAAGTATGGTTGAAATAATTACTTGAAGTATCGTTATAATTTATTTTGATTTTTCGGTCTGAGGAACCAATTTCTTGTCCAAGGAAATTAATCAGTGGAAAAATAAATGAAGAATCATGCTTTGCCATTGGAAGAACGAGTCTCAGGGGACTTTAAAAAGTCTTAGGTAAGAATGATCTTAGGCGTCATGGTAAAAAATCTCCAAGTGTTTTGGCCTCGCACTGAGCTGCCGGCCCTGTCCCGCGTTTAATCCTGATTAATGCCCTTGGAAGCCCGCGCTAATGCTAATGCCAGCCAGCCAGTCAACTGTGCTGGGATTGATGCCCGTTTGCCAGCCTGCCCGGCCACGCACTCCAAAGATACTTGCGAATGTGTGTAAGGCGCGACGTTAATTCTTTTTAAAGTTATTAACACCCGACTGAAATCCCTTGCAAAGCGTGAATTCGAGATAAAAAAAATTAAGCTCACATTCTTCGCACGATCATACAAGTGCTTCCATTTGTAATTAAAAACGCGTCGGGAGAAAGATGTTCCGTTTATAAAGTTACGCATCAACCCCATCCTCCTAACTACAAACATACAAAAACATATTAAAATTGATAAAATTATACCGGGAGGAGATTGTCAAAATAGAAATGATATAGATTAAATCACTCCTTTCGGAGTTTTCAATTTCATCTAGTTTTTTCACAGTAAAAAGAAAGTCTTAAAATGAACTCATGTTAAATTCAGCCAACCCTATAAATCTGAATCAGTTAAAATATGTAGCTAAAATTTTACTGATTATCAGTTGAATTGGTACCATGACTGACTTCTTGTTTTAGCAATCAATCAAAATTAACTGATTTTCAGGTTCAGTCAGTCTCTCTAAATTTGAATCAGTCAAAAGCTACTAGTGAAAAAGCGAGAAGTCTTCCACCAATTGAATTAGTAAGCATTTCTACTAATAATTAATAGAAAACCACTAATTTTTAGTCAAATTCTACTAATTCATTTAGTAACGTTACTAATTCATTTAGTAACGTGACTAATTGAATTAATAAAATTTGACAGAAAATTAGTAGTTTTCTACTAATTATTAGAAGAAATACTTACTAATTTAATTGATGGAAGACTTCTCGCTATTTTGCTAATAGTTTTTGACTAATTCCGATTTAGAGAGGTGGAAATTCATTTATTAACGTTACTAACTGAATTAATAAAATTTGACTGAAAATTAGTAGTTTTCTACTAATTATAAGTAGAAATACTTACTAATTTAATTGATGGAAGACTTCTCGCTATTTCGCTAATAGTTTTTGACTAATTCCGATTTAGAGAGGTGGAAATTCATTTATTAACGTTACTAATTCAATTAGTAACGTTACTAATTGAATTAATAAAATTTGACTGAAAATTAGTAGTTTTCTATTAATTATTAGTAGAAATACTTACTAATTTAATTTAATGAAGACTTCTCGCTATTTCGCTAATAGTTTTTGACCAATTCAGATTTAGAGAGGTGGAAATTCACTATGTGGAATTCACTCACTATGTGGGAATAACTCCAAAGGTCGGTTTTTTTATTTACCGTCTTCATTTTTGCAGCCCTAAGTTTTCGACAATGGCTCCGGACCGGGAAACGTATGAATTTTTTGAAAAAGGTACAACAAAATACGTTTGCATGGATTGTCGCTTTCCATTGCATTGTACACTGTAAAAAATTGTTCGGAAATTTTTCCGAAAAAATTTTGCCAGTTATAACCCGAACATTTTGAAATTTTTCCTAATGCATTCGGAAATAATTCCGAATTGTAGTTGTATAATAATATAATTATTATTATAAATATAATTATAATTGTAATTTATTTATACAATCTCCTAAGCTTTACGAAATATTTCCTATTTTTTCGGAAATTAACCAATATATTCGGGCAATTTTCCAATATTCTCGGAGAAATTACCCACTTGGCTTTGGATTTGCAATCAACGATCCGAAAAACCTCTTTTTCCAAGTTTTAAAAAAATCAAATTATTTTTACAATTTTTAATCGTCTCATTGTATCCGCCATTTGGAATTTTAGAAGTTTGATTTTGAATTTGTAATCCGTGACTCGAAAAATTACTAGGTACCAAGATTCATGGTTTTTAAAATTAATTTAAATTTTAAACCATTCGATGGTTTTTTAAATGTGCAGTAATATTTTTGAGCTCTAGCTTATATCGAATAAATCCCGATAGATGTTCGTAAGTAGTTTAGGCAAACGGCTAGCGTTACCGACTTTGATGCGATAATTTTAAAATAGGTATATAGGTTCGAATCTCCGAAAAGTTAGGAATTTTATTTGTTACTTAAAGATTAAAATTCGACATGTTTATCATATGGACGCGAATAAATTATAATATCCATAAAAAAGTACTCGTATGTTCTGATAACTTTATTTTGCTTACTTTCAATTGATTAAATCAAACAAGGACCCTATAGGGGCCCTAACGCACAGTGGGAAAAATATGACTTTTTTGGTTCAAAATAATGTACGGCCCACAAATATTGACTGATTTGGACGTACAAAAATTAAAAAAAAAAGCTAATAAAATTTTCCAGAGAGTTGTCAAGCCTGATTTTTTATTTAGTTTTTCAATCTTTTTTATAAATAAACAAATATTACGGAAAACATGACCATTTTTTCTATTTGACGTTCCCGGTGCTCGTTAGTATTAGTAAAATTGTGACAATCGCTTACGTTTCATAGAGTAACATTAGTAAAAGATATTCCATCACCATATAATAAACAAAAAAATTTTTTATGAAAAAATTATTTGTTGAAAGTGCGTTTTTTATTATTTTCAATAATTTTACGTTTTTTAAAGTTATATGGCAAGAAATGTGGATAGAAACAATCTTATAATGGAGAAAATTTCTCTTAAGATTATTCTTGTTAATATTATAAACAAATTTGATAAACAAATGCTTTATCCAGGCATTTGTCGACACAAAAATTTGTTTCTTTCGATGTCAGTTCTTTTAATTGGGAACTTCATGATAATTTCAGTAACATTCATAATTAGTTGATTAATTTTGTTTTTAAAAATAAATTTAATAAAAGAAAATGCATTATTCGGGTATTTGTCGACGAAAAATTTGTTTCTTTCGATGTCAATTCTTTGCCATTAGGAACTTCATGATAATTTCAGCAACATTCATAATTAGTTGATTAATTTTGTTTTTTAAAACAAATTTAATAAAAGAAAATGCATTATTCGTGTATTTGTCGACGGAAAAATTCGTTTTTTCTAAACTGCAGTCCTATTAATTGGGAAGTCCATGGTAATTTCATCAACATACTCAGTTGATAAATTGTATAATTTTTTTAAACAAATTTAAGAAACAAATGCATTATTTGACCATTTGTTAACGAAAAATTTTTTTCTATGTTAGTCCTTGCAATTGGGAACTCCATGATAATTTCAGAAAAATTTATAATTATTTGTTTATTAAATTTGTTTAGAAAATCATACACTCTATCAACTAAGTATGAGTGTTGATGAAATTACTATAGACTTCCCAACTAAAAGGACTGACATTGAAAAAAAAACGAATTTTTCCGTCGACAAATGCTCGAATAATGCATTTGTTTACTAAATATGTTTTAAAAAATCATAAAATTTATCAACAAATTATGAATTTTGCTGAAATTATCATGAAGTTCTTAATTAAAAGAACTGACATCGAAAAAAAACAAATTTTTCTTTTAATTCTGCAGGCAACAAATGCCTGGATAATGCATTTGTTTATAATATTAACTCTTCCAACAAATAATTTGTTAGAAAATCTCATTTTTAATATAGTAATAAAAATATTGTTGATTAAAAACCAGATAGCTGACTCTGTACTTGTCTCCCACCTTCTTCTTCTTTTTTTTTAAATTTCCTAACCTCTTACGTTCTTTTAAACCTTTTTCTTACCATATTCCTCTTCCTAAAAGTTTTTAAATACAGTTGAATAATGAAATTCTTTTTTCACAGAAAAATCCATAAGTTAACCTTTTACTTTTTTTTAAACCTTTTTTTACCATATTCCTCTTCCTAAAAGTTTTTAAATACAGTTAAATAATAAAATGCTTCTTTTTTCACAGAAAAAGCTCTAAGTAATACTATTTATTACTTTTTTCAACACCAAAGTACTAATCAAATTCCAACCTAAAATATTAAATTCTCATTTTCTACAAAAAACTACTTTTATAAGGTTTTTTTTCGCTGAACTTTTTGTCTTACGATTAGAAACGATATTTCCTAAAATTATTATCGCTTATTCATAAAAAACGTATAACTTTCTTGTTTTTATAGACCTTGCAGCGAAAACTCGTCTGTTACAGTGCGATACTGTCACACTGAATGCTTATTTTCCCGGAACAGAATAATTTTTTTGGATGAAAACTTTTTTTTTCTTATTCAGCCTCCTCATATCTCGGGAGTGAGTTTTTATTATTTTTTAAAATTAAAAAATAGATTTTTAGTCGCTATCGATTTCAAAACCTATGAAAGTCGCTATCAATTTTCAAAACCTATGAAAGTCGCTATCGATTTTCAAAACCTATGAAAGTCGCTATCGATTTTCAAAACCTATGAAAGTCCCTAAGACGATTTTAAAAACCTACGAAAGTCCCTAAGACGATTTTCAAAACCTATGAAAGTCCCTAAGACGATTTTCAAAACCTATGAAAGTCCCTAAGACGATTTTCAAAACCTATGTTTGAACCTCCAAATTGTTCAATGATTTATTCGGAATTGGTTAAATTTTTCTAATCAAACTTATTTTCTCCCAATTCAGAAACTCAACATCTCGGAAGTAAGTTTTTATTTTCTGTTTAAAATAAAAATTGCACTTTTTATCGTGATACGCAACCAAGCTTGTTTTAATTTTAGGTTCCTGTCACTTTGAGATTATAAACTTCCACATTCTATATCTCAGAACTAGATAATTTTTTTCAATCATACTTTCTTGATCTCAATTTAGAAACACTTCAGCTCGGGAGTGAACTTTAGTTTTATCTTTAAATGGTTATTTCGATTTTACAGAATGTTATTTCGCTCTCCTGAAAAATTAAAATTCCGATTTTCTTGGTTATCTAGTTCTGTACTGCAATTCATCAGTGAATTTTAACTCAATTTCAGTCAATTTCACTGAAATTCAATCAAAATTCACTGATGAATTAGCTAGAAATGGGTCACTGAATGAAATCAGTGAAAATTTTGACTGATTCAGATTTAGAGAGTAGATATAAAATCTGTTACAATTTTCGAAAGTAAGGGTTCTTGGTATCAGGTAGATATAATTTAGTAATTTTATTTAGATATTACAACACTAGACCCGAAAGGGGACGTCCAGACTTTAATAGGTGAAAACAGGGCCAGAAGGCGTTAGAGGTAGCGCAGAAGGTATAGGTGGAATTGAGCTGGAACCGCAATTACGAGAATGGGTATAGGATCGGATAGAGGAGTGGTGGAAGTTGGCCGTGGGGTGAGCATCTGGCTGTAATTACTAAATTATCCCTTGACTTGACCGGCCAGCCTCAGCAAAGCGCATCGCGATTTTATCCGGGAAGGAGGAGGATCGTGCTTCGGTTTACTCGTCCTGCTCGGAACGATCGCAGTTTATCCTAGCTATTCTCTTGGTTTTAAGTCTCGGCGAAGCCGAGTTTTCAAGAAAAAATTGAGCAGCATTATAAGCTAAGAGTATGGACTATGGACCATCGGTAAATAGAAGGGTAGAGCATTTGATATTCCAGTAGACTGAGTAGACGATAGACCTCGAGCAAGATTCTTGGTGGAGAGACGGCACGCGGCCAAAATGGAAGAGAACAACTGATCAAAAGATGAGAGGGAGAGAGAGAGATAAATGCCCTCAGAGAGGGGAAAAAGAGGAAGATGGACTGATAGAGAGATAGAGAGAAGGCTGGGTTACGAATGGGAAGGTGGAGAATCGAGCTGTCCGGAAGATGATGCATGATACCTCGATTCACGGCACGGTCGTGCTACTACGTCTTGCGAACTTTATCCTCAAGACACGGACCTCGGAACTCGAATCAAAACTGTAGAGAAATCGCTTACGAGATACTAACTTTGCTTATTTTATTGACTATTCTGTTCATTTATTAAATTTTATTAAATTCGATCGATAATTAATAGGTCTGCTTGCTCTGTGAATCTGAATAAGTTAATTTTGACTAATATCGTAAAACAATGTAGATTCGTTCACGAAATGATTTAGTAAACATTTTTATTATTTTATAAATCTGAATAAGTCTAATTTCTCTAATTTCTAGTGAGAAATTCGAGACTTTTCGAGACAAATTCGAGATTTCTTCGCAAAATGGCCAAATGAGTTCAAAATTGAACGGAGACCGAGAATCTCGAATAAAAGGGTTCGAGAATCTCGACTCGAGATCTCAAATTTTCAAGAATCTTGACTCGATATCTCGAATTTTTTTATTTGCGATTCGCGATTTCCATCCAATTTTGATCTCATCTAATATTGTTTTGAACAAATCTCGAATTTCTCTCGCAAAGTCTCGAAATACTAATTTCTCAATGACTCAATTCCAGCTATGGCAATTAGTCAAATTTCACTCAAAAACAGTAAAAAATCACTGAAATTTTACCAGTTGCCATAGCTAGAATGAAGTCAGTGAGAAATTATTACAATTTGAATAATTCAGATTTAGAGAATAGAAAAAATGGAGGTCCCGGAAGTTAAAAACGCAATGTTAAAATTTCTAAAAAATGAAAGTTGTGCTAGACTTTTGTAGATTTATGCCAAAAACGATTTTTCCAAAAATCAAAAATTACGGGAAAAATTTTTAAAAAAGTTTCTTTTCTCAAAACCGCAACAATTTTTTATTTTAATTCGAAGTATTGTGCTTTAAGTATTAAGTATTAAGTATTAAGCTTTAAGCGCGGGGTTGACAACTCCACCGATCGGGTGTACACGTATTTCTGACTTCAAGATACTTGAGGATATTTCAAGATACATGAGGATATTTCAATGACTTCAGAAAATTTCACTGACTTCAGACGATTTCAAGTGACTTCAAGAGAATTCAAGTGACTTCATTTAACTTCACGTGACTTCCTGTGAATTCAAATAACTTCAGATATTTCAAGCGACTTCAGGAGAATTCAAGTGACTTCAAATGAATTTAGGCGATTTCAAGTGATTTTACGTGAATTCATGTTAATTCTTATGACTCTATGTGAATTCAAACGACTTCAGATATTGCCGGAGATTTCAAGTGACTTCAGGAGAATTCCAATGACTTTAAATGAATTCAAGTGATTTCAAGTGACTTCAGGAGAATTCCAGTGACTTTAAATGAATTCAAGTGATTTCAAGTGACTTCAGAAGAATTCGAGTGATTTTAAATGAATTCAAGTGATTTCAAGTAACTTCAGGTGAATTCACATGACTTTATGTGAATTCAAATGACTTCAGATATTTCAGAAGATTTCAAGTGATTTCAGGAGAATTCATGTGAATTCAAATGACTTTAGATATTTCAGGAGTTTTTCAAGAGAATTCAAGTTACTTCAAATTAATTGCAGTGACTTGAAGTGTATTCACATGAATTCAAATGACTTGAAGTGTATTCACATGAATTCAAATGACTTCAGATATTTCAGGAGATTTCAAGAAAATTCAAGAGACTTCAAATAAATTCAAGTGATTTTAAGTGACTTTAGGTGAATTCTTCATGTGAATTCAAATGACTTCAGATATTTCAGGAGATTTCAAGTGAATTCAGGATAATTCATGTGAATTCAATTGACTTTAGATATTTCAAGAGATTTCAAGAGAATTCATGTGACTTCCAATGAATTCAAGTGACTTCACTCACGTTAATTCACGTGACTTCATGTGAATTCAAATGAGTTCAGATATTTCAAGTGACTTCAATAGAATTCAATTGACTTTAAATGAATTCAGGTGATTTCAAGTGACTTCACGTGAATTCACGTGACTTTATGTGAATTCAAATGGCTTCAGATATTTCAGGAATTCAGTGATTTCATGTGAATTCAAATGACTTCAGATATTTCAGGAGATTTCAAGTGACGTCAAGTGAATTCAAGTGACTCGAAGTGAATTCGCATGAATTCAAGTGACTTCAGATATTTCAGGAGATTTCAAGAGAATTCAAGTGACTTCAAATAAATTTAACTGACTTCAAATAAATTTAAATGACTTCAAATGAATTGAAGTGACTTCGAGTGATTTCAGATATTTCAGGAGATGTCAGATATTTCATGAGTCTTCAGAAGATTTCATTACATGTGCCCACCTGACTTCACGAGTTATCAACCCCTCGGCTTTAAGTATATATAAATTTGTGCTACAAACTAAAATTCAAAAAACGTAACTTTTTTGAAAAAAAAACTCAAAAGATAAAAGACTAATTCAAAAATGTTTAAATTTCGACAAAGCAAAAGTTGTGCTGAGTTGTGTCCGTCGAGTCGAATACTTTTCTTCCTCTCCAAAATTTCGTATCTAAAACCGTTTTAGAAACAAAATCCAAATTTATAACCTCAAAAATGAAAAATTTATAAATTTCGACAAAGCAAAAGTTGTGCTCAGTTGTGCTCGTAGAAACAAACATTCTTTCTTTTTCCAAAATTTCGTGTCTCCAACCGTTTTCGGAAAAAAACAAATTTGGAAACCTCAGAAATGAAAAATTTTAAAATTTCTACAAAAGAAAAGATTATGCTGAGTTGTTCTCGACGAGTCGAATACTTTTCCCTTTTTCGAAAAAATCCAAAATTGAAAACCTTAGAAATGAAAAGCTTGAAAATTGCTCTAACAGTTTTAAGGGTTTCCAGGAACTAATATTTCAATATAGACAAGTAGAAAAAATATCTATACATTATACAATTGTAATCAATATTTAAAAATTAATGAAGTGAAATTATACTTGCTTTGTTTTCAGTTCATATGTTTTTTTTTTCGAAAACAGTTGGAGATACGAAAGTTTGTAAAAGGAAAAAAATGTTTGTTTCGATGAGCACAACTGAGCACAACTTTCGCTTTGTCGAAATTTTCGAATTTTCAAATTTTTCATTTTTGAAGTTTTTAAATTTGGATTTTGTTTCGAAAAGGGTTGAAGCTACGAAATTTCGGAAAAGGAGAAAAGTATTCGACTCGACGAGCACAGCTCAACACAACCTTTGCTTTTTCAAAAATTATTACTTTTTTTGAATTTTGATTTGCGGCGCAAATTTATATACGTAACACAATACATCAAATTGAAATAAAAAATTGTTATGGTTCTGGGGGAAGAAAAAACTTTTTTCAAAATGGCCGGATTTTTTTATTTTTGGAAAAATCGTTTTTGGCAAAAATCTGTAAAAGTCTAGCACAATTAAGCACAACTTTCATTTTTTCGAAATTTGTACATTGCGGTTTTAACTTCCGGGACATTGAAAATGGTTACTAAATGATTTGGTGAACAAATCGACACTGATAAATAGACCATTCAGTGAAATTTTACTAATTGCCATAATTAGAATTGAGACGCTGAGAAATTAGTGAAATTTGACTAATTCAGATTCAGAGAATCGTAAAAATGGTTACTAAATCATTTGGTTACTAAATTTCACTGAAAATCAGTGGACAATCACTAAAATTTCTCTGATTTTCCTCTGATCTTTAGTGAAATTTTACTAATTGCTATATCTAGAATTAGTCAATTTTGTCCTCTGAAAATCAGTGGACAATCACTGACATTTCTGTAATTTTCCTCTAATTTTTAGTGAAATTTTACTAATTGCCATATCTAGAATTAGTCAATTAGTCAAATTTTACTAATTCAACAGTGACTCAATTCTAGCAACGGCAATTAGCAGAATTCTACTAACTGCCATAGCTAGAATTAAGTCCCTAATGAACTAGTGAAATTTGACTAATTCATATTTACAAATTACAGAGAAAATTATTTATTCAGGCTTAGAGACTAGAATAATCCAAAACAAATTTGCAAATTGGCCAATCTTGACGATTTTCAAACCTCAATTTTAAAGTTAGCACGCCAAGCCTCGATTAAGTTCAACTCAAAAATGCTTGCACATCTAGTTTCTCTTTTGTACGTGTTTCGGGGAAGCCCCTCGGTTATTTTAAGCCAAGAAAGAAAAAAATCGTACTACGCGTTTTTGAGAAAAAAGATTTTTTAATTTTTAATAATGAAAAATCTCATTTTTCTCAAACACAGAATTATGTTTAGGACTAAGAAGAATTGAGGCGGCATTGAAAAATGGCTAGAAAACGGTGATTATTAATCATCAGTACAATTTATAAAAAACGAAGTATAATTGTTTATTTCCTTTATATAGCAAGTTGGAAAGTACAATGTAGGTAATTTAAAGTTTAAGTTTAAGGTTTAAGTAATTTAAAGGTAACTAATTTAATCTAATTTACGTTTATTATAGGATACAAAATGTTTTTAAAACATATCAGAGGTTAAGGCTGGTGGAAGTGTAAAACTTATATATATATACATATATATAT
>JBAGKK010171734.1:0-23359 GCA_037177015.1 Euceroptres primus | reverse complement strand
TAATTTTAAAAAAATTTATTTTACGTCTTACGAAAGTTTTAAAATATGTACTTTCGATTAATATTTATCACTTCAGTCTGTGATTCAAGATAAGTTTGGCACGTGTAAATAAATAATTATTTTCTTTACAATATAAATTTTGTGTATATATATAGTTAAAATTCCCATTTCTGTGCATACGTTCACTTTCAAAAATCACAAAAAGACATTTTTAACTTCATCGGGGGGAAAAAAATTGTCTGGAAAAAACCCGGGAAAACTCCGGGAATTTTAAATGGCCTGATCGCTAGACACCCTGATGCTACAATGATAAACAAAATATTATAATGTGACATTTAACAACCTTAATGCTGAAATTAACAGAAAAATAAGCATGTTTAAGCTAATTCTTTAGGACTGACCATCTTATCCGAGCGTGTTGATGAAATGATCAAAATGCAGACCTTTTCTTTTTGCATTTTTTAGTTTATTCCAATGTATCTTACCCCACTTTTAAACTTTGGACATTTTAGAAAAAAATGCCAAAGTACCGTTTATTAGACTCGTTTTCTAGAAATTATTTAATTTCTGAAAATATCAAGCTGATTAATGCTAAGGTGTCCATTTTATACGTAATTCCCCTAATTCGCGACATCATTATGTATAATATATCCTTAATAATCTGGGGGAAATGATGAGAAACAGATTTACTTATGTTGTATACTAGTTGAGGAAATCAGCTTGAATTCGAATGGGGAGAATTTTAGGAGAATTGCTTTGTGCGTTGACAATACGGGTGTTCCACTTGAATGGTTCAACTTGAGCGTTTCACGATGTCCATGAAAACGTGGTCTTTAGAGTATAGTAGTGGCGCTTTGGCAGCCGTTTGTAGGATCTTGCCTTAGCGTGGAGTTCCGACCCGGACAGGGCTGGTCGTAGTGGCTAGGATCGATCGGACCCCCTTACCACCCAACCCCTTATCACGCATCCAACCGAACCACCAACCCTCCAACCCACCATCCCCCACTATTCCCAGATCCAACACGTACACTGTTAGAAATGATTTTAAATTTAATATACACATAATTTTTAAGATAAACGTACATGTATCTTAATTTTAATATACTGTATCTTAGCTGACGATCAATATAAAAAATACATTAAACTTACTACACATTTATATTAAAACTAATACATTTTGTATTAGGGTTAAGATACGTTTGTATTAAATTTAATATGCGTGTGTGTATTAGATTTCAATGTCAATATGAAGCTTAATACAGATTTTTCTAACAGTGTACAACTACGTCGCAACGCGTCGCGTCTGTGTATGGGGTACCTGTTCCACATTCCGCACCCCTTGCATCGTACAAACTGGAAAGTTAAGGCACTACTCGACCCAGACGTACTTAAGTACTTGAACTTGCCAAGCTCCAATTCTACCCCTTCTTAAGACAATGCTGCTGTCTAAACGACCACTTAAGGCACCTGCAAAAAACTATGTGAAAAATTTAATTATAGCCTTGATTCACCTTTAAACAAAAGTATGCACTAGGGTGTTTCAAAAAATAAATGTTCGACTGGAGGTCACCATTAATCGATTTCTTGTGAGGTTCCCAAGAAAAGTGAACACGTATTTTTTTCAGAAAGTTAATATTAACACGTGTCGCTGGGTCCTTGAAGTTTCCCACTAGATTAACATGGGGAAAAAGGCAAATGTTTGTAAATCTTTTTTAAACCGATAAAATGTATAATTAACCATAGGAACTAACTCATATCAGCTGATAAAAACTCTTTAAGGAATATGAATCCATCATTAATTTTTCATTCCACCCTCTTAAACCCCTTTTACGGTGCCTCAAAAATCACCCCCATAACAGGGTAATCATATAGTTTGACAGAATATTGACATTAGATATCACTTTTTCCCTTTTTTTTCACAGATCCACATTAGTAGATAAATCTTACTATTTTATTTACTTTTTAAGTCATTTTTTATTGCTTAAGCAATTTTTATTTGTTTAAATAATTTATTTTTTCTCAAAATATCGTGAGTTTATCGTGTTTTCTCAATGTTACAAGCTAATTAATTAACATAAAGAGTCCATGTATCCATTTTAGTTGTTCTATGATTGTTTAGACAATGATCAATTGTTTAAATGTAACTTTGATCTAAATTTGATAGAAAATCATAGTTTTTTGTAAATAATTAAATAAATTTCATAAGTTTATTGTAATTAAAAATTTTTAAAACTTCCTGTGAATTGTTTAAACAATTTTTATTTCTTTAAATAACTTTATTATCTGAAAATATCGTGAATTAATGGTATTTTTATAACACTGCCACCCAAGAAATCAATATAAAAGTTCGAGGAATCAGTTTCAGTTATTGATAATAATTATAATTATAATATTAATATTATTAATTATAATAATAATGATAATTGATATTGAAACAATTGATAAATAACTGAAACTAATTCGTCGACCTTTTATGTTGATTTTTTAGGGAGTAAAAAAATTACCAATAATTCATAATATTTTGAAAAAAAATTATTTAAACGAATAAAAATTGTTTAAACAATTCACAGGAAGTTGAAAAAAGTTTTAACTACAATAAATTTATGAAACTTGTTAAACTATTTACAGGAAACTATGATTTTCTATCGGATTCAGGTAAAAGTTACATTTAAATAATTAAACATTGTCTAAACAATTAAAAAACAACTGAAAGGTATACGTTGACTCTTTATGTTAATTAATTAACCTGTAGAATTGAGAAAACACCAATTATTCACAATATTTTGGAAAAAAATTATTTAAACAGATAAAAATTCTTTAAACAATTCACAGGAAGTTGAAAAAAGTTTTAATTACAATCAACTAATGAAAGTTGTTGAATGATTTACAAAAAACTATGATTTTCTATCGACTTAAGGTAAAAGTTTCATTTAAACAATTAAGCATTGTTTAAACAATCAAAAAACAACTGAAATTTATACATTGAAATGAAAAATTAATGATGGATTCATATTCCTTGAAGAGTTTCCATCATCTGATATAAGTTAGTTTCTATAGTTAATTATACATTTTCTCGGTTTAAAAAAGATTTAAAAACATTTGTCTTTTTCCCCATGTTAGTCTTATGGGAAACTTCAAGGGCCTAGCGACACGTGTTAATATTAATTTTTTGGGAAAAAATACGTGTTTACCTTTTTGGGAACCTTACAAGAAATTGATCAATCGTGACCTCCAGTTCAACATTTTTTTGCCCCATGTATTTTTGAAACACCCTAGTTCTAGTACGCACTGTGGGGCTGAAGCAACTTTAATTGGAAGGTCCTGGGATATCGAATTTTCCGACTGATTGTGTTAGTCTGTAATCCTACAGACATTTGAAGATCAAAAATAAAAAAATTCATGGGGTCTTTTTTGAAAAAATCGATTTTCATTCTAAAAATATTTTAAAATAAAAAAGAATCTAAACTAATGTCCACTTACAAGGAGAGGACATCGATTTGGCTGGGATTTCACATAGTTTAATATTTACGATCGGGTGCGCGATTGCCACAGTGAGGGAAAAGTACAATTTTTGGTTCAAAAAGTTCCCAAGATCCTATTTCTCAAACGATTTGAAATTTTTGTTTTTAATTAAAGCCTGTTGAATTTTTAAGAGACCCCTCGTGGATAATTTTTTAAGAAAGTGATCATTAATTTGTTATTTAAGTTGAAAAATACCAAAAACCATAATTTATATTTGACCTACTTAATTCGTCCCACTTAGTGCTATTTCCTCAAAAAGGTATAGAATTATGTAGTAAATTTACACTCGTGGATTACAAATTTTCATTGTAGATAATGTTCCTTTATTTATTTCATTGCTATGAACAAATTAATGGAGAAAACTGGCATCTGCTGTATTTGCGAGGTTTCAATGCATTATTTCCACTGATTTTGTTTTTAAGCTATATAAAATTGATCTTCAATTATGACCGAACACAGCGATAACATTCGTTAATTTTTTTAACAATTTTTATAAACAAATACACTTATTTGACATTTTGTAACATAGAAAATTTTTCTTTTCTACAAAATAATTTTTTTCAACTCAAAAATAATATTTGTACGTAATAGATTACCATTCAATAACATTTGTCATTGTTATAAACAAATCAGCTGGGAATTTGTTTATTTAAAATATTTATAACAATGACAAATATTTTCATGTTATCGTTCAGTGTTTGATGGTAATTAAGCATTAATTTTATATAATTTCATATTATGGGTATAAATAATGCATATAAACCTCGAAAATACAGCAGATGCCAGGTTTCTCTATTAATTTGTTTATAACAATTAAAAAAATGGAGGAACATCATCTACAATGACAATTTAGATTCCGTGAGCGTAAATTTACTAATTTTATACGTTTTTGGGGAAAAAGAGGCGATTTTTATGTTCAAAATATTAAAAAATCAAAAAAATCTAAAAAGATCATATGAATGAAGTCCCACTTACTTTATTTTGGACTATAATAATCAGTCGGAAAATCCCGGTATGAAATTTAAAACATTGTTTTATTGTTAAATATTTTTAACATAAAAATCGACTTTTTTTAAAGAGGGCCCGATGGATTATTTTTGTTTTTGATCCCAAATATCCGTGGGATTACAGACTACCATAAATAATAATCAGTCAGAAAATTCTATGTGGAAAAATCTTACAATTGCCTTGTACGATCTACATACAAAAAAATAGTTGGTTGTGCAATCCATTTACATCTAGTTTGTAAAATATGCTTTTGCTATTTTATTAGTTGGAAAATCTATTTTATTAGTTAATAAAATTATAACTGAATAGTCAGTGGTCAAGAAAAATTTGCATTTTTTGAAAATTTATTTAAATTATTAATTTATAAATAAAACGACAGAATATTTTGTACTCGCTTTTTCATTTTTTGCTTGAAAAGTGACATTGAGTATAAAGGCAGTTTTCACATCAGATGAAGAGTTTGTAACTTTCCGGTTGTAACTTCAATGTTTGAATTTTTACTGCTTACAATCAGTACTGCGAAATAAAATACCTCGTACTTTTATTCAGCGGTTGTTTCTTTTTTACAAAATATTGAATGGAATGACACATTCATAAAGATACTGGATTTGTATTGATTGGTAACAGTCACTGCTGCGAAATAATATGCCTCAGTGTTTTGTTATCTCTTTTTTTTATTTTTGAACTATGTTGAATAGAAGAATAAGTAATTAAATAAAAAATTTATAAATTAAAATTTACAGAAAGCACATTTGTTTATCAAAATAAATGGAAAATTTATATTAAAATCAGAATATTTGAAATTGTAGCTTGATGAGGAATTTTCGATCATTGCAAATTCTATATATCATCAATTTATAAAAGTATTTCTTTTCCGATAATTCAAATTGCAATGCAGTGGAAGTTGGAATGCTCTAAAATTGAAAGCTTTGAAGCGGCGGTATTTAAATTGTAACGAAATCGAATTTTAACTACGCAACTTCAAATCCCTGCAGTCCCCGAAGTGCTCAAATTTGAAGGATTTCTAAATTGAAACAGATATACCTACCTACATATTCAATTAAAAGCTTGAAGATAAATACTTATATCTATCTATTATTTGAATTTTGATTAAGTTAAAAAAAATCTAAATTTAAGGAAGAATTATTTAATTTAAAGCAAAAATAATTTTAAGTATTTACAACTGTTAAATTTGTTTATGAAATAATTTAATCTCGGTCTTAAAAAATTTACTTCGCCTGACCATAAATCGATGGTCATAATAATTTTAAGTACATAATAATAATAATAAAATTTTTCTGAATTCATCGATTTTTATTAATGTCAGGATGATAAACTTCGTGAAATATTAATATATAAAGCTTAGCGCTGTCGTCCATAAAAATTAATTTCCTCCCTTCACAAATGGTATCGAATCTATACATTGACAAATCTCATACGTATACGAATTTCCGATTTGGCTCTTTTAAATCCGAATAAAATATCTCCCAGATTAAGAGTATTAGGAGTTAAGCTCTTTTAAATAATATGCAAGCTTAAATACATCATTAAAATGTAATCGTTAAATATTTCAATGACATCTGTAAGCTCAACAGAGTAATGAGGTAATGTAAGAGGAACTATATTATACAGAAAGAGTGCCAGATTATTTTGAAATTAATTTAATATAATTTAATCAATTTTTTATATGAAATGTAGAGGTTAAAATAACTGAAAGATTTGAAATTTTTCAAGACTAATTTTTCTTAATGTTTAAGAAAGGAGTTGTATTGACCCTCAGTTAAAATAATATTTGAATGGTGACTTCTTTTTTTGGAACTTGTGGAACTTCAAAGTACTCTTGAATACTGACTGGACAAAAACTTGATATATATATAAGAAATAGCTTTCTGGATGAGAAGCTAAAGTTTTACTCCTTTAAATGAAAATTTTTAGTACAAAATATTCTGTGAAGAAAAATCCATTAAATATTAAAAATCATTTAACTTAAAAATTTTCTGAGCTTTACTTTTTAATTTAATTTATTATAATCTTGTATACGTTTTCTTATATTTATTTGTATCCGAAGAATTGGAAGTCAATTATTTATCCTCAAAAAGTAAATCAAAGTGTAAATTATATTTGGTTTATCCTAAATTTGATGACTATTTTCAGTTGGATAAAGATGTTAAAAAATTTAATTTTCAAACGCATCAACGAGATGCTGAGCCCCAGGGTATTGCAGACGGAAATGCGTTGCAAGAAAAAGAAATTAAGTTTCCGGGTGAGAAAATAGAATTTTAGAGGCAACTCCGTACTCTAAGCTGTATCCTGTGTAGTCTATAAGCTTAATTAATTTTTTAGTACATTATATAACTATAAACGCTTTTAAATAATATATCCCTTATAAATTCATTAATAGGATTTTAAGCTAATAGGGTAATCGGTACAATGATTGACCCCCTTAAGCAATAGCGCAAAATATACCGATAACAATCTTGCACTATTTATGAGTAATTTTATTTGAAAATATTTTTTTATTAGGGATATTTTAAGGAAAAGGCCAATCATTGGGGGGGGGCAACAATTGTACCGATTACCTGTTTATTTTCAAGTTTAAAATACAAAATAATAAATCTGAGAGGGATAATTCCTTTGGGATTTAATGCTCATTGAATATTGAAAGCAAAACAATTCTCCTAATATATTTAAAATTAATTTCAATGATTAAATCATATCAGCTTTAATCAAATAAAATGAAACTTAAATGATCTATTAATAATCATTATTGTTATTATTTTATTTTAATTTGGAGCAACTGTTCAATTTCACAAAATGTAATTTCATTTATCGGATTACGAGATGCATTCTTCTTTTAATATAATTAAAATATCTAATTAGTCCAGTGAAGTGTGCAATGAATTTCTTGCAATTTATTGCAATTTCTTGCAATAGTCTCGTCTTTTATAGCTTACCACGGCACATTTCAAGGAAAAATTCAGTATTGATATCCGAGCTGTCGCGTTCCGGATATACAAGTCGAAGGAAATTAGATTTCCTATTAGCAAAAAAGTCAAAAGCAGCGATGCTGCTTTTGACAAGAAAAACTTCTGTACTTTTTGAAGAGCCAAATGATTCTAGACCTTTTGCATATTTGGGACTTAGTTTTTGACAGTTCTTAATGTATACTAAGTACTTTGGAAATTTTAGAACTTAACAAGTTTCTCACTGACATTCCTGATCGGGAATCAACTTTATTCGAGAATCGCAATAATGTTTTAATCTTTTAATATCAATATTAATGCGAATTCATTATTATAGCCTAATTAGGATTCTAATGAATTTTGCAACCAAGGGAGGAAAAATTTTCTATTCTAAAAGTATCTTTTGTTCGACTACATTTTTCACAATTCCGTTGCACTTTTTTTTATAAAAACTGTAATAAACAAAAAACATTTTATACATTTAAAAAAATGTAAAAAATACCTAGATTCATTTTATGAAAACCAGAGAAACCTTTTTCGTTTATATGGCTCCTGTTCGCAGGATGTATTTCTTTTTTTTTTTTGACTTGACTGTTCTTTCTCAGTTTACTCACTCTGATTAAATTTCGTTTCTTGTATAGAGGCAAAAATATAATATCAAACGAATTATTGTTCAATAAAAAGGAATCTTTTTGAAATTTTGTGTCCATCAGGTATACATTTTAACTGAATTATTTAATAACATGAAAAAATTTTACCAGGTAATTTTTTTTTTTTTCAAGAACTAATTCTTTTATCATTGAACTTTGGTGCTTTGTTCGTTTTCGGTTGATTGATTCTTTTCAAGGTTTTTGGCATCGTAAAATTCTACTTTGCGTAAGTGGTTCAGCGAATAAGGATGATTTTACTTTGATTTAAGCTTTTCAGATGCAGATTTCAAGAATGTAGAATGCGGTCTGTTTAACTCGTGTCAGTTGAAGAAATTGAAATTTTAGAAATAGAAAATGCTTACAAATAATGTTTATCGTCAGAATTCTTTTTTCAATATTTTATGCAAGAAATAATCGTTTTGATTTTATATTTAGACTTATGTTAAGTTAAATTGGTATCTGCAGTAAATTTAAGAAATGCAAGCCATAGAAATGAAGGTTTCGAGATTTCTTTAAAGCTGTCTTGAAATTGCTCGATTGGCTTTTTTGAGCCACAAAAGGAGGCTTCACGTTAGAAAGTAGTTTGAAGTATATAAAACCCTTTGTGACCAACTCTGGCCATCTTCTTTTGATGTATTTGCAGTTTCACTTTTCATTATGTACCTTGTTGTGAGTTAATGCTTTTCAATTATCTTTTTCCTTTCATATAAAAACTGTCCTTTTCATTTTAATATGATTCCGGAGTATATTTTATATCGGTTTTCTCTTAGAGATTGGCAAAGTTACTACAATTTCCAGGTAATCTAAAATTTAGATCTATTTCATATCCTTTCCATCCCAGAGTAAATTAATATATTTTCAACTGTTTTTAATCAAATTTAAATAAATATATTAATGATAATTTTAACATGGATCTGAATGAAACACAAAACTCGGAAAAAGATGGATGAAAATAGCGTGCACTTCTTTGAAACACGGAAGCAAAGTAATTATTTTACACTTTCGTGGTGCAAGTCTGAAATCATCTGAGTTTTGTGATTTACTATCAGCAGTAAGGGGAAATGTAAAACCGAATTGTTCGAAATGTTACGTGCGCCAATAAAACACGAATAGTTACTCGAAACTATTTGAATTACCAGGCATTGCATTGGCTTACAATCTCTCACGCAATGACATTATCGATCGATCTTCTGCACACATGAACCATTTGAACTTTACAGTCAATCTATAGAAACTCTGATTTTCGGTTAAACCGAAAAGCGGAGTGGCCATGACGCTGTTTATAAATAAATAAAAATGAAAAATGAGAAATTGAAAATGACACTACGCGATTCCATTAAATGGTCGACTTTCAAATTAGAGAGGTTAATTCTATTTGATTAGTAAACAAAAATTAAGCAAGCTGGATTCCTCAACCACTATGTGGGCAGCGGTCTCAAGATCTCTGGAAATACTCGTTGCCTTCTTCGAATATTATACAGCCAGGTAAGACGAGTTTTTCTATGAAATAAAATTCAATAGCAACTCAAATTTCAATTAAATAATTCAATTAACGAATCAAATTAACTTGACATACTAAAAACTATACCTTTTTCCAAGTATCTCAGATCTTCTCTCAAACGGAATTGAAGTGTAAACTGCCGTGAGTTTACTTCATCAGATAAATTTTAAAACTGTTTTTTGAAATGGAAAGGGACTTGGAATACTTGGATTTTTATGAGATACGTTAGTGATTGAAAGGAGACGTTTACTGCCATTGGTAATAAAAGAAGTTTAATCGAAAGCTTTAACGTAAATTTCATTAAAACGAGCATTTAAAACAGGCAATTTGAACACCTGATGCCTGCTTTTCTATTCTAAGCATGATCAAATTATTTTACAAGGGGATGCGTTGTAAAATAACATGAGGTCTTATTTTAGTACCCAACTTAAAGTTATACCTTTTTGTATTTCAGTACAGCTATGAATGAATTTAGTATTTGAAAAAAATGTATCTAAAAAGAAGTGGAAACCTCACAAACAATAATTGCTCAGCTCGCTATATTTTTAAAATTTATACTACGTACGACCTACGGGAACAGATCATAAAAGAAAAGATCATAAAAAACATTTTTGTCAGCAAAATATTTAGCAGTTAATATTTATCTGCCTATAAAATCTGTGTGGTGTAAATTTAAAAAAGAGGTGCGAAATAAAAATGCTTTTAGAGCCAAATCCGGTATAGAAACAGATCGGGCGACAAAACCATCCGACTTCAGTTTAGTCCAGGAATCCCTAATAAAAGAATTACGATTTCTGAATCAAAATAGAATGATAGTGAATGAAAACAAAATCGAATCTGGTATCATTTTTCAAAATGAAGTTGATCAGATATCATATAGAACAACCGAAGATCATATCAGAACACCCAAAAAAGTTTGTTTTCGCAAGATTAGAGAATGATCCTTTGTTAACTTTGAACCCAAAATTGTAATTTATAAGGAATTACATCGAGTGCTATGACTTGAAATTGCCTTGCCGCCAAGTCTCATTTCCCGTTACGATAAAAGCACCCATCATGGTCCTCTATCGTCTATTATTACTTTAATTTTAGAGGGAAAAAGTGTCCAATATTTCGTGATTCCTGGAGGTTAAACTTTAACGATGCTTTTTCCTACAGGAGTTGTGCCCTCCAGCTCACAGAACAACCTACCAATTCTATAATTACTATGCGCGTTTTTCAACCCCATCGCTACATTTCATGTTATATATTTTTTTTCACGTGAAGGTCAAAGGTCATGAAAATACAATATACATTGGTACAAAAATACAATGGCCTCTAAGCTGCTAGTGTAAATATAATTGATTAAAATATTTCAAAATTCTAATTGATGTAAAAATTGTTTGTTTTTGTAGTAGATATTGTTTTTTTGTGATTATTGTTTAACAACTTCTAATGCAGTTTGCACTTTGTTAGGAATTTAACCATCAGAAAAAAAGAACCTCGCTTGACCTTTGTAGAATTTCTATTTTTACACGAGTCCAGTGATGACAAGAAACATATTGCATTTCATCGGTAAACTCTCTGAGCTACAAAAGAGTTACAGGAAATTTGCCTTTTTGTTACGAAAAATAAAAAATGCGATCGACAGAGATTCTAAATGCTTTTTTTGTTCGTGAAATATAACTTGTCGGTAGAAGCTAGCTAAAACGAAAAAAATTACTTGTATTCAATAGCGCATAACTATAAACTTTTTAAACAATTAAATTTAAATTGATCGCTTTTTCATTGAGACTTTGAATTTGGTTCCATTAATTAAAAAATTTACCGGTTTCTATTTGAAAAATATTTTAATAGAGTTTAAATTCTGAGCTTCATGATACAAATTCTTTAAATCTTGGGATTTTCTCTCCCTGTCCTTCTTTCCTATTTTTCAAAAATATAAAACTATACAACTGCCCAAACAGAATGTGGAAAATGTCCTAGGAAAAATGGAAAAGAAGTCAGATTTCAAGAAAAAGTTCAGCTGATTCAGAAAATGATAGATGTATTCTAGAAGTAAAACTCATTTTTCATTGAAGATTCTTGTGGTTTTAAATAAAGTAAAATATTGTACAATGCCATTCTGACAGTCGAATGTTATTTTTCTAGTAGAAATCTAGAAAAATTATTTGTCAGCAGAAAAGAAAATTGCCTCAAAAAAAGTTTATTTTTACCTTAGTTATTACCTATTTAATAAGTTACCATAAAAGTGATGACATACATTTCTCAACATCCTGTATAATTAGTTATTACCTTTAGTTATTACCTTTAGCTTAGTTATTACCTTTACTATAGTTATTACCTTTAGTTATTTCACGACTATAAGCAATAGGGTGGATCGAAAAACACAAATTTTGGAAATTGAAAACGCCTCAGCATTGAATAGTTTCCTTTTGGGTTCCTTATAACTTGTGTGAAATTTGAAATGAATCGATTAATATCTTGAGATTGGGTGGAGCCGAAATAAATTTAAAAAATTCGTTCTCAGATTTCATGTTGGAAAAAATCTCATTCCTATGGACTCCTAAAAATAAAAAAAAAGTTCTACACCGAGAGTATTTTTCTCCTATGATCTCATCTTATGCTACGTTAGTTTGGGTAATTCATACTATGACAGTGTACATCCATACTTATTTAGTATGAATGTATACTGTCTTAGTATGAATTACCCAAACTAACGTAGCATGAGACGAGATCATACGAGAAAAGTAAGTACGTTCTCTCGGTGTAGACGCTCTACAAATAATAATAAAATGTTTTTGAGCCTCCAGAAACTTTTTGGCACTCAAAATGTACTACAAAAAATTGGGAAGACTTCAACATCTAAAATGGCAATATCCTGAATCAGGATCACGTTATAGTCATTTCAAATGTTGAAGTCTTCCCAATTTTTTGTAGGTACATTTTGAGTGCCAGAAACTTCTTGGAGGCTTAAAATAATTTTATTATAATTTGCAGAGCTTTTAGAACTTTTTTTCATTTTAAGGGGTCCATAAAAATGAAATTTTCTCCTAGATAAAGTAAAATTAAAAATTCAGCAAAATTGATAAAAATTAGGCATATTATGTGGATTTCGAAAAAAAGTAACATTAGCGATTTTTAAAAAAATCTGAGAACGAATTTTTTAAACTTATTTCGGCTCCGCCCAACCTCAGGATATTAATCGATTTATTTCAAATTTAACACAAGTTATGAGGGACCCAATAGGAAACTTCTCAGTGCTAAGACGTTTTCCATTTCTAAAATTTGTTTTTCGATCCACGCTAATATACGTGAAAAATTCTAAGCAAAGAAAAAATATAAACTATATTCTTTTTCTCCTTTAGGGATTATTCATATCTAAAATTTTTTTCTTTCGACTCACCCTGGTGAAAATTCGTATTCAGTTGTATGCACACGTGCGTGCAAGAGCACGTTATATTACAGTTTGCTTTTATATATACAATGGTCCATTGCAGCTCCGTGCCAAGTCAGACGTGGTTATTGAATATTGGTATCTGTGCAAATATGAGTGCGCACACGTGCACATGTATTTTAGACTCACACAATTTACAAGTGTGAGAAGAGGATGCTGACACTTTGAAATCGCTGATAATTTTCCGATCATGCCGAAAATAATATATGAACCTTTTTGTAGATTTGTAGTTTGCAAGATCCGAAAATCATCGAGGCAAAAGTACAAATTGTCTCCATATCGAGAAGAAACAAATGGCACGAGTGTCACATTTAGTTTGCATATCAGAGACATGAAATTTGTAATTTTCAGTTCACACTCACCACTTCTATGTACCATGGAACAAAATTTAACAGTAAATTCACGTAGAAAATGCTTGCACAAGTTAAATTGAATATATTCTTTTACAAATTGCATTTTATTAACATAAAGTGCAATTTTACATATAATGTAAAACTAAAATACTGAATTGAAATTTAAATTAATTTCTGAAACATACACATACGGGTTAAAAGTAATACATATAAATAAAGTAGGGGTTATTTTACATTTTAGGTCACGCGCTACCGATAATTAATAAGCACGTGTTATTATCAATTTGCGTATGAATGTATTGACGATCGATTTCGCACGAGGCGATGTAAGCAGAGTAAATTGTGATATATTCCTTGACGTGCATCCAACCAATGCTTCGCAATAAATTAATCTTCGATTCGCAATTCGTTACATTAATAGCGAATTTCAAAGTGTTGTAAAAATTCTGTTGACATTTCACAATATCGAAATTCAAATTTAATTTCCTGAGTGTTTCATTTCAACACTATTCATCTCTGCAATTCAGATGAAATTTTATTTGCTTGTATATTGCACCTCATTTATTCACGAAATAATGTTTATGTGCTTTAAAAATAATATGATGATTTGAAATTGCTGTCAAATTTATTAACTCTGTAAATATTGTTGAATGTGGAGCCATAATAGGGGTGCGTTAAAATTGCTGTGAAGTTTTGCAGAGTAGGTAAAAATTTTAATTAACATGCTATTTTTTTCTGTTTCATGTTCTGCTTCATTGTCCTGGTGGAATCTACAGAGCGCAGTTAGAGTGAGTACTTAGTTGTTTCTGAATTTAAAAACTTTGTCATGAACAAAGTGAGCCTTAGAATTCCATCTAAGAAAGAAAAGTAAATGCATAATACAAAAGCAAAGTTTACAGTTTGAAAAGTTGGAAGCAGTGAAAATCTATGTATCATAAATTCCCGAAAGATTTTTATATCTTCGTTTTTTTATTAAAAACTTAATAATATTATTCCCAATTTCGAATTGAAAAGGCAAATTCATGTAGAATCTTTGAAATTCGATATTTTAGATCGACACTAAAAATTTATGAAATTGGGGATAGAAAGTAAAGTGCTACAAAATACAGACTCATATCATTTTAAAAACTTGGCGCGATTCCCATGATCGCAAACGTAATTTTCGATACCAAATGGTGCATCGAGGTATGATTTATGAAGCAATTTTAAAAAATATATAATAGTTCCTCAGTGAACTGTGAACTGATACTTATTTTACTTCCGTTATGCACGATTGGTTGAGATCGATGGAAATCTTGCCCAGAAACATAAATGAGGATTTTAAAAATAATTTTCTTACGCTTTTATGGAAATTGTTATCAATTTTATACTCATACTATTTTTATACTGTTTTTACGTCCTTCGTAATTTCTAAATCACATTTTATTCACTGCAACTTTGAAAAAATCCTTGAGTTTTAATTGCTTTATATCTCTTCTTATAAAGAAAGTTACTACTTACTACTGCTTTAATTTTTTTAAATTCATATTCAGAATACTGTAGCAATCAACTTTAATAAAAAGTAGAACGAGAAACGAATAAGAATTAGAATGCAAATCATAAACTTTTAATTGATGATTGTAAAGTGAAATATATAACTCCTGCTACAAAGTATGTAAAAATATGCACATGTTTCTTACGTCAAATCTCATGAGTAGTAAAAATTAATGCCTCTGATAACACTCTATAGGAAATCTAATAATTTATTATTATTCCCAACACCATAATGTGAAATATCACAACTTTATAAACGTATCATTTCTAATCGAGTTAATCTCACTTTTTAGTTTCTTAGTTTTTTTCTATTAAAATTTCCTGGCATTTCTAATTTTACTTTGAATTTAGCATATTTTAGTTTTTAATGCTTCACCTTTAAATAGAAGATATCTCGGAAGTTCTTACAATGTAGATATTTTGATCGAGCACTTCGAGTGTTCCACATTGTTCACTGATGTCTATTTTACAAGGAATGCATAATAATCAGTTTCTTGGTTACTCTGGGATCTTTTATAAAGATTTATGTATGTATGTATATTTCGCATCCTCGTCTTTTAGCCACAATATAAGATTCAATTCACGTAAACCGAAGCGTCGTCCTTTACTCTATTCAATGCAGCTTCCGTTCCATTAAGAAGATGAGTGCCAAAGTTGCTATTGGAATATATAAGAAATGATATACATTGAATCGATCACGCAAAGCGAAATAGGTGTTTTAAAAATAGTCAATATTAAGTATTGATTTCTAATTGCGCTTCATTAATCGGCGACCAAAAGTATCCTGAAAAAGAGAAACAAACCCGAAAGAGATCAATGACAATTTCAAAATAAAAAGCAGAGAGATTTAAGCACATATATTTCCAATACCTATATTAACTTTTCGAAAATTTGTATTACTAAATTACTAACAATTGTATTAAATTGAATTACTTATATAATTTGTTAAAGAATGACTGAAATTTTGTGAGTAAATTTTATAATGAAAGTACACAAGAGATTCAGCAGAACAGTTTATCCAAATTTCGTAAAATTACAGCACGGTAAGGTAACCCCATTGCTCCAATTAAGGAATAATTAAGCTGTTTTAAAGACAGTAAACGAGACCATTGTTCCAAGGAATGAAGAACAAAGCTATTCAAATTTTCAGTGAAAAGTTCTTCAATCATTTCCAATTTTCCCTAGTTTATTTTGAAATTAACATTTTATTACCTACCGTATAACTTTTTATACTACGCATTCAGTATTATGAAAACAATGAAATAAAATTATGAAATGCCATTCAAATTAATTACTAATTAAAAATCTTTTGGAGATGGTTGTGCTTTATGAATTATTTTTAAATGTTTACTTTGTAAAATTAAAATAATATGGAGAGAAGTGTAACATCAAATGTGCTTTCAGACGCAAATTTAAAATTTTATTATATACTAATTTGGTATCTTAATAAAGCATATAACGTTTTATACTATGCATTTAACATCATGAAAATATTTATCAAAATACCATAAAAATTACTTACTTACTAATTACGAGTACGTTGGTAATTATCTACTGATTTTGTACCTGAATAAAGCATAATTTTCTACACTGCGCAAATATGATGAAAACTATTTATTAATAGAATATAACGAGTAATTAAGCGAAAGAAATATTTTAGTACATATCTAAAATTTCTATTAATTTCAAGAATAATGGCTGTTTAATTTTGATCATGAAATACCGTACTCGATTATCCACTGTTTGTGGTTAATTTGTAATGTATAATGTACGTCTGGTTTCCAAAGTTAAGTGGTTTCTAGAAATGTGGTACACCAATTTTACTTTGCTTAAATTAGCTTACTTAATACTGTATGTACTGAATGTCTATTAAAATGATGAAATTTTGATAAAATAATGTGCACTAATACATAATAATTAATTTCATTTTATTCATTTTATTAATTCAATTTTTTCTACAAGAGTCTGAAAATTAAATTTTCAAATTAATTTCAGTTCACTAGACACTTTTTCTTGAAACGAAAAATCAGAAACAGAACTAGTCTGATCTTTTTTTTTTACTTTTCCAGATTACAGGATATTCTCTTTAAGTTACAGCACTTCTTCGAAGCGAAATTCAATTACACCTCCCCGAAGTTCTCTGATTCTATCTGAAATAAAAACCAACTCAGCAAATCTTAACAAAAGTATACCTACTTTAATTTTTTTTAAATATTATACACTGAGCGAAGAACTCCCGTGTAGCTCGCGTTTGCACACCAGCAGTTCGGGTCGCTTCCCTTTTTTTTCACCCGAATAGTTGGGGTGCTCACATGGCTGAGTCGTGCGAGCATCCAACTATTCGGGTGCTCACCTGAAACAGCAGCGCCCGAAGTAGTGGGGCGCCCACCCGAATCCTTCGGGTGCTTGCACGACTGATTCGGGCGATTCGAGTCGTCAACCGCGTTGGACGTTGCGCGTTCGACGTTTGCGCATGTATGCTAATGATTGCAACTGATCAGCGTTAGGCTCTTCCCGGCTGTCATTGCTCTGGTTTTTATGAAGTTTTGTACATGTGTGAGTTATCCAATGGAGTAGAAAATTCAAATGTCAACATTCCAATAAAAGCGTTCATCCCGAAATATGGCCGCAGTCTTATGAAAAGAATTCTAGAAAAAGAAAAATGTCGTTTCATATTTCCCTTAACATGGATAATGATTGCCCGATGAAACACACGATAACTATCTATACTTTATTCCATTGGATATCTCGCACATGTACAAAACTTCATAAAAAGCAGAGCAGTGCCAACCGGGAAGAGCCTAACGCTGATCAGTTTCGGCCATTAGCATACAAACGTCGAACGCGCAACGTCCAACGCGGTTGACGACTCGAATCGCCCGAATCAGTCGTATAAGCACCCGAAGGATTCGGGTGGGCGCCCCACTACTTCGGGCGCTGCTGTTTCGGGTGAGCACCCGAACAGTTGGGGTACTCGCACGACTCAGCCGTGTGAGCACCCTAACTATTCGGGTGAAAAAAAAGGGAAGCCACCCGAACTGTTTGGGTGCAAACCCGAGCTACACGGGAGTTCTTCGCTCAGAGTACTTTCATACAAATGGAACTGCAATTATTTTTGCTTAATTTTTTTCAATTATAAAAATGTTTCGTCAAATTCTAAATGAATTATTTAAAATTAGTTAATATTATTGGAAAAAGTTCACTCATTTGTGATGAATTGGTTTTAATTTTCTGCAGATTCGAACAATAATTCTACAACTTTTATTGCAATTATCCAATCGTTCGGCTTCATTGATCCAGAGTAAATCTTTAAATTTATAATGCCTACTGTATTACCCGAGGGAGCAATTATTGCTGCTGGACTGAATTGTGAAATTATTATTGTCAAGGAAATGAGTTCCATTTCATCCATTTCAAAAAAAATTTGTGTTAAAGTTTGACAATTTTAAAAGAAAAACAAAATTTTTATGATATTCAACTTATTAGCTAATGTATAATTAAAGTCGAATGTTTTTTTATTTAGTATTATTATTATTTAAATGTATGTTGGAATTACGTTAAGGATGATTGACAGTTATTAAAGTTCGTTTTGTTTTTCTTGACAGATATTTAAATCAGTTTTTTTTTTTAGAACTACTGGTAATCCAGGTAGCAAGTCACCAGCTGGGGGTAGTGGTGGTCCTGGGGGTGGCTCCATGGTCAGCGGAGGTGGTGAACCCCGGACTCCTACCGCAGGACCACAAAACAAACAACTTCAAAATGTAAAAGGAGAGCATCCATCGGTAAGTACTAATTATTATTATTATTATTATTATTATTATTCAAATGCACTTGTTTAATTTTAACTTGCATTAATAAATTTTAAATCATAAGTCGAATATCTCTTTAGGTATACTCATTAGTTCAGTTCAAAATTCGATAATAATTTGTTTGCTTACCAATATATGATTTGTCCACCGATGCCCTAGATTATATTTTCGTAAAAATAAAAATTTAAATCAAAGCCTACCATTAAAACTACATATATATTCGATGCATTTCCAGATATCAGTTTATCTGCAGATTTTTTTATTTAGATTTTATATAGCGACTAACAATTACATCTGAAATCTATTTTGACAGCAATTTATTTGAAAACATTTTAATTGAAAAAATTTAATTGAAAACAATTTAATTGAAAAAATTTCCCGAGTGTGATGAGAATTTGGGTATAAGCGTATGGGTGATTGCCAAAAAGTTGACTATATAAAGTCTTACTTGAATTCTGAATATTTTTAAGTAATGTGAATGCATAGGAAGTTCATGTACAACTTTAGGAAGGGAAATCATTTTCGAGGAGTTTGAGAGGAAAAAATGAAGTTGGACGTCCCTAACCTCAAAAGTCACTAAGTTCGCAATGTTCCAAAAACAGGTAAAAATTAATTAAAATGTGGAAAACATCTGTGATTGCGCGATTTATTAGATATTGTCTACACATCTTAAGTATATCCTCTTGTTTAATAAAATTTTGAATTAATAGTTCGATAAATATGACATTTTGTAAAACATATTTAACAAAAATAGTGATTATTATTGACTACTATTTGGAAATATTTTTTAGAAATCGATTTTTAACTGTATGAAAATCTTCGTTAGCCTAAAATTAACAAGTCGTATTTTGAATAGCTTGAATCGCGATCTTCGAGTTTTATTTTAAAATAGCAAAATCGTATTTTGAATAGTTTGAATCACAATCGTCGAGTTTTATCTTAAAATAGCAAAATCGTGAAACCTGGCACAAAACTTGAGGATAGACTTTGGAGCGATTTTTCGCATCTTTAACTGTAAAATATTCAACTTATCACTCCATAGTCATCTTTTTCAACTAATTTCAATCGATTTTCAGGAGCCCAAATTATTAAAGAAAATATTTTTGATATTATTTAGCAATTTTCTATTTAAAATTTGTAGTTTGGGACATTGTGTAACCTGACATTTTTCAAACATTTTTATTTATAATTTATAAACGAAGTCGTCTAAAGTTTTGAGACTTTCCTAAATTGTGCCCTGATGTGAGTACTTTGCTCATATATATTTAGAAAAAATTAATTAATCACAGGATATTTGAAAATGATAGGGACTTAAAATGGTTAACTTTTTGGCAATCACCCATATATATATTTGCAATTTTCACAGAATGACTTATTTCTCAGTGGAAATAAACAAGCGCGGATTAATTGATATTACTATAATGAAAGTTACTTATGCTGAAATATTATCAATTTTTCGAATGTAACTTCTTTCGTTTTTGATTTGTTAGAAAAATACAATTGTTCTTTAAATGGATGTATATTATATTTTAATATATTTATTTAATTTCATTTTAATAAAAATGGTAGATTTCATTCAGAGTTATAAAGTGACTGTCATTTTTTAAATTTTTATTTAAAGTGAAACACAAGAAGAGTTTTAACTCAACTAGTTAAATACAGTTACCCTATACATGTCAAAGGATTATTTCAGGGGAAAGAATTTTTGTGAAAGGAATACCGTCAACGATTCACATATTGTATCAACAAGTTGGTGGTGTAAATATGTATATCAACAAGTTGTCTGAGAAAGATAATAAAAGTTTCGATTGCAGTTGTTTCTTTCAAAGGTCAAGCACTTGAAAAATACACTAATTTAAATAAATGTTAACTAATATTAGAAATGATTCATTATTTAAAGAAATACTTTACTAATAATAAATAGTTTTGTTCAATTGAATAATTTTACATTTCTTATCAAATTGGCTTCAGATTTAGTGCTTGGAATGAAATTTTAGTTGTGAAATCAGTAAAGACATTTAGATGTATAACATTTATCATGTCGCAACTTTATCTCGTCTCAAGAAGATTTCCGGTCGTTTACAAGGGATAAAGCAATTTTGATAGACTGTCTAAGCTTGAATTATGGTTCAGTGCACACATTAAGGCAGGTCCAATTAATTATTATATCAACCTAACAATCTATAAACTATTTTATAGTTTATAAGGAGACTATTTATAGTTTATAGAAGACTATTTCATTTACTTCAAGATCTTATTTTCTTTTTAAATATAAAAATTGAAAACTAAACTTTTATGCGAATATGTATATAAAAAGGGAAAACATAATATTCCGATGCAATCCATTACTTATATTTTTCTCCTATATTTTTCTGAAAAATTATTTTTATCATGTATAATAATAAAAAGATTTACCCTACAATTAATTTTTGAATTCTGAAATAAATGTGAATATTACAATAAAAGGGTTGTCCTTATTATTTTGGACTCATCTTAATAATATCCAAAGCTTTCGTTAAATATTTAATTAAATAAAACAAAATATCTTACTAATTTTATTGTGTATCAACAAAGAGAAGAAGCCTCAAGTTCATCAAATTTATCTCTGTTTGCACGAGAAACAAAAACAGTATTTTAAATGAAACATTCAGAGCAGAAAAAATGTATTTTAATATTGTCCGAATATTTAATATTAAATAATTTGTGTAATATATGACTATAATAAAAAGTAAATGCATGAACTAAAAGTGAATTCTCAAGTCAAGTAGATATGACCGTCATTATCAGACATTACATTTTTATTCTTCTGAGCAAACTCGCTTTATCTGCTTTATAATAAAAAACTTTTATTCTTCCATGAAAAAGATTGTAACATAGAAGCAGATTTATTACTATTAGCTATATCTTTTTCAATGTAAGAGAAAATAGAGATAAATTTATTGTCATTATAAGTGACACCGGAATTCTATAAACTAAATGTATTGTCTCTTATTGGAAAACACCTAACAAATCAGCTTAGATAAATGCCTACCATTTCGTGAAAGGTGACACTTTCGTTTGGTATAAAACCCTAACTTGATTAACTCTTGGTGGACACTTGGTGGGCTTCCCCAGTTTCAAATCCCAGATTTCCTTTCGGACAGACTTCGGTATATTTACAAATTCATAAATTTTTGGGTCTTTTTTTAGTTGATAAGCAAAGTATATTTTAATCTCTCGAATCCAACAGAAATTTTGGTATTTTTTTACATACTTTTATTCGTAATATTTCCCTGTCAGATATGATTATTCTTTCATATGGGTCTCTTCATATAGATTCTCTGGGACTTTAGGATTCTCATGAAATATTTTTAAGCGAAACAATTTGCAGATTTTTATTTTAAAGATATTAAAGATATTTTAAAGATACAGAAATATAAAATGGACACTGCAATTGTGAGACGTAGTTTTCCAGTGTTGGGTAAGCTACTTTTTTTAAAGTAACTAGTTACAGTTACGTAAAGTTTGCGATATATTTTGGAAAGTGAACAGTAATATATTAATTTGAACAAAAATTGACAAACATCTTTTCTTAAAAAAAGTAGCTAAAATTAAAGTTACAATTTACTGTAAAAATAGTAACGAGTTTCGTGACAGTTTTTATTTTTTAAAAGTAACTAAGTTCCTGCAAAAGACACAAGTAACTTATCTTTTTCAGTATCTTAGATACTTCTAACGTGTTGCTAGCCAATACAGTATTGGCTAGCAACACGTTACAAGTATCTAAGTTACTGAAAAAGATAAGTTTTACTTACAGTTTAATAAATTTTGAGATTAATTGTTATTTTTCTATTGCTTTAATACTGATAAACAAGTATGATATGAAATCTAGAGGTACCAGAGGAATGACTTTATCTTTTGTAAAGAAACCTTGTCAGTTTGTTTCTATTTTTATTTTCAGAAAGCATTTCTTCAGAGCAGATCGATCTCCCTGGTAGATATGTATATCGATAATTCAGAACCCAGCGAGAACGTGGGACAGATCCACTTCAGCTTAGAGTACGATTTTCAGAACACTACCCTCATCCTGCGTATTATACAGGTAAGTTCAATGCATATCGATGCAATTGTTACAGCTTAATCCACTTCCCAGGCGTTCCCTGAGCTCAATTAAATCCATTGTTAATATTCGCCACTAATCTCCATTGATAATAATACCCTGAACTAAAATTAGCTACCTCTCTCTTAGACTTAAGATAAAGTAAAATAATAATAAAAATTAGAAAAAAATCAAAGATAACTTCTTATCTTTCGTTGACAATAGCCTCTAAGCACAAGAAAACAGGAGATCAAGAAAGAAAATAGGAGATTCTTGAATCTTCATACGACAAAGGGAAACCTTATTTTTATAGAATCTTCTATATTAGAGAAAGTATCTCTCTCTTACGGAAGTTCCGTCTTTTTAAAGAATAAGTAGATTCTTAGAAAAATCTTTAAAAAGTTGGATTTCTTATTCATTTTACTTTATTATTTTATACCACTCTAACCTCAAAATCTCAACTTTGACATGATTTTTCGGCTCTCATGGTATAAAATACTGTTCGA
>JBAGKK010171526.1:0-19708 GCA_037177015.1 Euceroptres primus | reverse complement strand
TCAAGAATCTTTAAAATTGATGTAAAATCCTGAAAAATTCTCCTAATATTTACTTTTTTAAACTCTTTTGACGTTTTATTATATTTCCCATAATTTTAAAATTTTCCAAATCTACGGAAATCTCTTAAAATCCTCTAGAATCCTTAAAAATGATTTAAAATCCTTAAAAATATTCTTAATTCTCTTTTAACGTTTTCTTGAATTGCTCAAAATTTCAAAATCTACGAAAGTCTCCTGAAATCTCTTAAAATCCTCCAGAATCTTTAAAATTGATTTAAAATCCTTGAAAATTCTCTTCAAGTTTACCATTTTAAACTCTTTTAACGTTTTCTTAAATTTCCCACAATTTTAAAATTTTCAAAATCTACGGAAATCTCCTGAAATCTCTTAAACTTCTCCAGAATCTTTAAAAATGATTTAAAATCCTTAAAAATGTTCTTTTTTAACATTTTCTTGAATTGCCAAAGATTTCAAAATCTACGAAAGCCTCTTGAAATCTCTTCAAATCCTCCAGAATCTTTAAAATTGATTTAAAATCCTTAAAAATTCTCTTAAAATTTACTGTTTTAAACTCTTTTAACGTTTTCTTAAATTTCCCATAAACATTATGAGAATTTTTAAGGATTTTGAATCATTTTTAAAGATTCTAGAGGATTTTAAAAGATGTCAGGAGACTTTCGTAGATTTTCAAAATTTTGGAATTATGGAAAATTTAACAAATCATTTTAAAAAACTTTTAAATGTCACAAGTTTCTATTTCTCATAATTTTTTTGAAAATTATTCGGAACTTTGCCTATAAAAAGTGGTCAAAGGAATGAAACTCCAATAAAAAGTGATTTTAGAAGATTTGGAGAAAATAGGAGAAAGAGCGGAAATGCGGAAAAAAGGCGAATGGAGGGAATGTGATCCCTGATAATATTTCATTTCATTTATTTATTAATCCAACAGTCTTGCGACCAAGTATTATAATTTTATAATATTATAAATATACAGCTACAATTGTTAAATTATAATTATAACTATTGAGATATAATTATAATTTGTTGAATCAAAAAAGAATTCCCTGGCTCTTTGAAGGTTTTTCCTGACTGTCCCGAATTCCCTGACCTGTTCTAATCCCGAGAGAATAAAAAATAAATAAGCGAAAAAAAATTATAATCATTAAAGATATTTTTCCAATACAGATAGTCGGTGTTCCTTTCATAATGAAAGAGAAAGATGGAAACGAATATCCAGAGTACCAATACGACGAAGTATCGAGTAGCGTTTGCCAAGCGATTCTCAGACAAACCTACACAATTTTCCGTCTTTTTATGGGTTCCTTCGAAACAATTTTGAACGAACCCGATTGTGGATCCGTCATTCTTTTGAAACACAAGCTCGATCATTTCTACTCAAGGGTGCGGTTATAAAATACAATTACAATACAATAAATAATAAAAACACAATAGATTTCTTAAGCTACGAAAAAGAAAACAGATTCACGAATTTGCTCTACTTTTTCAGTATTTACTTTCCCTAAAACTAAGCAACAGCGACATTCTCGACATTTTTCAAGGACTTCAGTTCCTCCCTTTGGACAGGACAACATTCCTGCGAGTTCAGTGCTTCATGAACTTGCTAGAAGCCACTTTTCCGCTAGTAAAATACACCGCCTTTTTGTATAACAATCAACTCGTATGGTAAGATAATTTCACACTGCAAAAAGTCTGTAATGGAAGCAACTTAGTATTTGAACCAGAGAAACAACATACGTTTCTGTTTCGGAAAAAGGATTTCTTTTTAAAATAGGAGAGAAAAAATGGTAAAGGGAAATATGGAAAAAAGGTGTCCCTTATTAAAAAAAAAATCCCTTATTTAAGTATGTTGTTTTTTTTTCTCTGGTCTAGGCACTTCGACAATTTAAACACTAATCTTTTTCATCAGGAGCGGACTGGAACCTGACGATATGCAGGTCGTTTTTAATTATTTAGTTTGCACCCTTCTGCCTGCTCACCTTGAAAAAGAATTGGAAGGAGGTTCAATTCCCAGGAATTCGCCTTCTCCTTTCACCACTTCTCACTACGGAAAGTTAGTACAATTACTGCAAAGCATCATTAAAAATTTTTCAATCCAAGTGTCAACGAAATTTAAATCTTAGGACTAAATTTTCATGGCAAGAATATTAAACCAGTTGATAAATTTTCAGATTTGTCACGGGTCCGTCGAGTGCCAACGACATGAAAAAACTACCAAAAGTATTCATTAATTATTCAACGAAACCGACATCTCTCTACTTAATTGTTTATCGCGCTCTGAGTGCGACGGTTTGTTTATTCGTAGATAGCAAAACGAGTCCACTTCCTGAATTCTACAAAAGTCTAGACACTTTTCTGGGTCCGCAATTAACAACCTTGGTGGGTTCTGTGGCTGAACAGTGTGCGAAGCACGTAGCAACCAATTCGGATTCGAATCCCAAGTATCTGTACTTCAATAAACTCAATCTGGCCTACAAAAGCACGATTCATTTTGACAACAGACGTTGGTCAAACGTTCTCACGACTCCTGAAGTTTTGAGGATCATAACCGATATTAATAATGACACAGAAAGGTAATTTTTTAAGAAAACTGTTAACTGCAACTCTGACTGTGGACATTGGATGAAAACATGTTCAAAATAACATTCCGACTTATATTTTCAACAGATTTTAAAGTTTTTTTTTTTAACGGAAGATAAATAAATTCGTAAGAGATCTGCGAGAGCCGATTTTTAAGAAAAGTTGATGAATTTTTTTTATTTAAGTTTAAGCTTTGCAAAATTTTAAATTTTAAGTTTCCGATGCATTCACAATGCATAAATTGTTCAGTTTGATTGCCATTATTGTGTAATCGATAAGTGCAGATTCGCAAAATACTAATCGAGAGTTTATAATGAATAAATAATTTGTTCTTAACAATTGTATTGTTATCAACAGCGGTCTGAGATTTTATAATGATTTTGAATATTTAGAAAGTGACTTTTGACTGTAATTCTATTTGAAGTCATGTACAAGCATTACAAAAATAAATGGAAGTATATTTCTCATTGTTATAAACAAACGGTATAGACAAATTCGCTTTTTGTGCAATTTTTTAAAGTTTGAGGTACTCTTTTTTGGTAATTTGTTTCAATTAGTTTGCCAGTCATATTCCGGAGCAGCAGATTGACATTTTATGAAAAGTGTGATTGTTATAAAACAAATGGCGTAAACAAATTCGCTGCGAATTTGTTTATAACAATCACATGTTTCATAAAATTGTACTGTAAAATTTTTCATTGCACTGCTCAGGAATATCACTGGCAAACCAATTGAAACAAATTTCAAAACAAAAAGAATCTCGAACTTTAAAAAACTGCACAAACAGCGAATTTGTTGATGCCATTTCTGTATAACAACAATATTTTACATAAAATGTCAATACACTTCTCCGGAATATGACTGGAAAACCAATTAAAACAAGTTTCCAAAAAAAAGTACCTGAAACTTCAAAAAATTGAAGAAACAGTGAATTTGTTTATGTTATTTATTAATAACAATCACATTTTTCATAAAATGTCAATGTACTGCTCCGGAATCTAAATGGCAAACCAATTGAAACACAGTTCCAAAAAAAGTACCGTTACTTTAAAAAATTTCAGAAACAGCGAATTTGTTTATGTCATTTGTTTATAGCAAACACATTTTTCATAAAATGTCCATTTACTGCTCCGGAATATGACTGGAAAACCAATTAAAACAAGTTTCCAAAAAAAAGTACCTGAAACTTCAAAAAATTGAAGAAACAGTGAATTTGTTTATGTTATTTATTAATAACAATCACATTTTTCATAAAATGTCAATGTACTGCTCCGAAATATCATTAGGAAACCAATTGAAACAAATTTTCAAAAAAAAGTACCTTAAACTTTAAAAAATAGCACAAACGGCGAATTTGTTTATGCTATTTGTTTCTAACAATCAAATTTTTTATAAAATGTCAATGTACTGCTCTGAAGTATCACTGGCAAACCAATTGAAACAAATTTTCAAAAAAAAATATCTCAAACTTTAAAAAATTGCTCAAACAGCGAATTTGTTTATGCCGGTTGTTTATAACAATCACATTTTTCTTAAAATGTCAATGTATTGCTCTGGAATCTGAATAGCAAACCAATTGAAATACAGTTCCAAAAACAAGTACCTTCACTTTTAAAAATTGCACAAACAACGAATTTGTTTATGCCATTTGTTTATAGCAATGGCATGGCATTTTTTTTCATAAAATGTCAAATTTCCAACAAAAGTACCTAAAACTTTAAACAATTGCACAAACAGCGAATTTGTTTATGCCATTTGTTTATAGCAATCACATTTTTTATAAAATTGTACTGTAAAATTGTTCATTCTACTGTTCCAGAATATCACTGGCAAACCAAGTGAAACAAATTTCCAAAAAAAAGTACTTGAAACTTGAAAAAATTGCAAAAACAGCGAATTTGTTTATAACAATCACATTTTTCATAAAATGACAATGTACTGCTCCAAAATATCACTGGCAAACAAATTTAAACAAATTTCCAAGAAAAGTACCTCAAACTTTAAAAAATTGCCCAAACTGCGAATTTGTTTATGCCATTTGTTTATAGCATTCACAGTTTTCATGAAATGTCAATGTACTGCTCCGGAATCTGAATGACAAACCAATTGAAACGAATTTCCAAAAAAAAAGTACCTGAAACTTTAAAAAATTGCACAAACAGCGAATTTGTTTATAACAATCACATTTTTTATAAAATTGTACTGTAAAATTGTTCATTGCACTCCTTCGGAATATCACTGGCAAACCAAGTGAAACAAATTTGCAAAAGAAAGTACATCAAACTTTAAAAAATTGCACAAACAACGAATTTGTTTATGCCGTTTGTTTATAATAATCAAATTTTTCATAAAATGTCAATGTACTGCTTGGGAATATCACTGGAAAATCAATTGAAACAAGTTTCCAAGAAAAGTGCATCAAACTTAAAAAAACTGCCCAAACTGCGAATTTGTTTATGCCATTTGTTTATAGCAATCACAGTTTTCATAAAATGTCGATGTCTCTGGTATCTGAATGGCAACCAACTGAAACATAGTTTCAAAAAAAGTACATTTACTTTAAAAAATTGCACAAACATCTAATTTGTTTATAGCAATTACATTTTTCATAAAATATCCATTTACTGCTCCAGAATATCACTGGCAAACCAATTGAAACAAATTTCCAAGAAAAGTACCTCAAACTTTAACAAATTGAACAAACAGCGAATATGTCCATGCCATTTGTTTACAATAATCATATTTTTCATAAAATGTCAATGTGCTGCTCGGAAATTTTGCGAAAGTTCGATAAATCTAGAGAAATTGTAACCTTGTTTTATTGTTTTCAGAATAAACGAGGCGGGCGAAATTGTCATAAAGACAATGAGTGATTACTGGATTGTGGGGAAAGTCTCCAACTTAAGGGAATTTTATGTCGTTATCCAGCAAAAAAACGCCAGCATTATCGAAATTGATGGCAAGTCGATTTGAAGAGCATTTTTTCAAAACATCTTATATTCATTTTAACATAAGGATCACTATCCCTTGAGGGGTCGCGGGATAGTGACCCTTATGTTAAAAAGAGTATAAAACGTTTTGGGAATGTGCCTTTCATTTATTAAGTTTACCCAGAAATAACTTTGTCTGAATTTTAAAAAATTTACAGCTTTTAAATATATTTAACACACACACGCATGTGTATTATTTTCATCATTTTATAATATTTTGCAATATATTTAACATTTTTTTTTACAGACGAAGTCAAGAGACTGTGCGAACAACAATTAAGAAGCATTTTTTTCGACTAGCCCCGGAAATGAGGTTAGAAATGAAGAAAAGGAGAGTCTTTATTATTTTTTAAATCATTTTTGCAAGCAAATGGCAATTATCCGGAAGGAAAAAGACGGAAGGCTTCTATTTTACGTTTACGTACTTGTAAGAAGTCTATTTATGCTGTATTAATTGCAAATAGGCTAATTATTGTAAATACGTATTTATAACTGACAACTGTGACTGAATGAAATTTAAGAATTATTTTACGATTACGAAACTTAATTTTTGATATTCGAACCCTTGAAAATTCTCCCAAATATTTTTACTCGGGTTTTGTGCGTTAGGGGTAAGCGCACTCCAGAAATTTCAAAAAACCGAATTTTTGGCTAATATGTTACCTTGAAGCCTTAAGGGATCATCCCACTTTGTCAACTTCAAAAAATCGATTTTTTCCCGGATTCCGAAAGAAAAGCATCTCAGAAATATTGTGTGAAAATTTCATAGAGATCGGAGCAGTCTGTACGGTTATTTCAGCGCGCTCTCCGGCGTGCGAGATGCGCTCTCACGCAGTATATGCACTGTCCAGCAGGTGTCACCTCGTGGTGCGAATACCGAAACACGAACCGAAAGGATCTTTAAAAGGATACAAGCATCCTCCTGCTCTCGCTCAAGAGATTTTAAAGCCTATTTATGAAGATCTAACAAAGAACAAATTATTGGAAAGGTGTTTAGATGACAATACGCAAAAAAAATAACGAAAGTTTTAATAAAACCGTGTGGGCGGTGTCACCTAAACACGTATTTTGTGGCAGAAAAATTGTTGAAATTGCTACCGAAACGGCGGCTTGCATTTTTAATGAAGGATTTGGACCAATTTTGAAAATTATGGAAGTAATGGGCATAAAAATTGGATCCGGAACCGTGCAGTACGACAGCGAGCGCGACGCAAACCGCGTACGCTCAGCGAACCGCCCCAACTCGTTTTCGTCCCAGGAAGCCAGAGAAAGGAAAAACGCCAGAATGGCGGAAAATGAATTGTTTCAAGAGGCTGAAGGGGCACTGTATGGAGTCGGTATCGCCGATTATCTGTAAGTATGATTTTTGAATTATTTTTCACTAAGAAAAACTTTAAATGCGTTTTTCTCAAAACCATTTTTTTCAAGCTGTGTTAATGCTTTCTCCGAAACTACTCGACCGATCCTTACGAAATTTTATATACATATTCGGCACACGTATGACTACTATTGGAACTAGGATTATGTAAAAATTTTGATTTTTACTACTTTTGCTAACCGAAAAGTCACTCAAAAAAATCGAAAATGTCGAAAAAATTTTTTCGACAGCCGCCATTTTGTTATTTTTGCATAAAAATTAATAATTCTAGTTCGGACAGTAGCCACACTCATACTGAACCTAAATCTTTTTGAATTTTGTGTTTCAGATCATTCTTATCTGAGAAAACATCCACACAGCAGTCATGTCTTTTTTTGGAGGAGCTAAGAAGATGCTGAGATTTTTAATATAAAAATTATGTAACATGAATAAAAAAGTTTGTTTTCATGTACTTTAAGAGTGTTTTTATCAAGCCCAAAAAGAATCATATGAATATCTATTATAGGAGTCGAATGAAAAATCCCCCAAAATAGCTCACTTTTCGGGCGTGTAAAGTGGGATGATCCCTAAAGTAAGTTAATTGCCCTTTGAACTTGAAATCAAAAACAAAGTTAACAATCTTTTTGAAAGTCCTGAGCGCTTTGAGAAAATTAAACATGATTTAATTTCTAACGAATCAATAAAATGTTACTGAGTCGCAAATATAATCGCGAGCCCTAGGCGCGCTCAAACTTATTTTAATAAGAGAGAAATTCAAGTATCATGCTGAAATTTCGGAAAATAATAAAGAATATATTGAAGCATCAATGTCTGGTGCGTTTCATACATTATATTTAACTTTCGTCAAAATAAACTCCCTCTTGAAATTCCGCAAGGATACTTTGCTTTTTTTAGGAGAATCAATAACATGAAAAATCAACGCTAAATAAGTCAAGATTATTTGAATTATTATTTGAAGATTACATTTTTTTTAAAACATGCTCTTAATTTGGTTCAGGCGGACATTAGTGGATTGAAATATCAATTTCAAACATGTTTAAAATTTTAATAGGCATCTTCAACTAAGAAACCATCAACAGGTGGACCTCGGAGGAAAGGCTCGGCCAAATTCGAGCTCACAGAGGATCAAAAAGCGGACATCAAAGAGGCTTTTGATCTTTTTGACCCCGACGGAAGTGGGAAAATAGCCACAAAAGATCTCAAGGTAGCCATGAGGGCTCTTGGATTTGAACCGAAGAAAGAAGAAATAAAAAAACTAACAGCAGCCGTCGATCCTGATGGTTTAGGAAAATTGTCCTTCGAAGAATTCCTGAATTTGATGTCAACCAAAATGTCTGAAAAGGACACAAAGGACGAAGTCCTCAAGGCTTTTCGACTATTCGATGACGATGACACCGGGAAAATTACCTTCAAGAATTTAAAGCGAGTCTCAAAAGAACTCGGAGAAAATCTCACCGATGAAGAGCTTCAGGAAATGATAGAGGAGGCAGACCGAGATGGCGACGGGGAAATTTCTCAGGAAGAGTTCTTACGAGTCATGAAAAAAACTTGCCTCTACTAAAAGTTTTCAAACATAAACATTTAATGCATCGAAATATAATTTAAGAAACTAAGCTTAAGCATTAATTAATTAATTTATATGAATATCGGGTAAATAAGTCATAAGTACCTTGAAAAAGGTGAATAAAAACTCTACTTTTAGTATGATTTGGATTTTTTATTTTAAATAGAAAAAGTTTCACACGCATCAGGTGTTTTTGAAAGGCGCAGTGGCGGTTTCTAATAATTTTCTCACTGCTTCTGCTCTTTTTCTTGCCATCCCTATGCTTTTTGTGATAAGATTTTCAGCCATCGGAACTCCACCTGAAATTTAAATTTCAGACGAATTTAAAATAAATTGAAAGAATTTAAAATAATTGAAAGAATTCAAAATAATTCAAAGATTGAATTTAAAATTTCAAAGAATTCAAAAAAATCCAAAGAATGTAAAAGAATTACAAGAATTCAAAATAATTAATAAATTTCAAACAATTCAAAAAATTGAAAGAATGCAAAATAATTCACCGAATTCAAAAGAATTGAAAGAATTTCAAATAATTCAAATATTTATTTTATTTTACTTTATTAACGGTATACACCTTGATACAATTGAATTATAATTTGTTATAATATATCTAATAATTTTATAATCTTAACGAACTTATATAAATGTTTACTAATAATTAGACAAAGCTGTAGAGTGTCATATGGAGTAATCAAGTGGATGTAATATCAGATTCGGAAATCCAAAATATTAACGAATTTAAAACAATTCAAAGATCGAGTCCAATATTGTTACGAAGTTTTCCGTAAGAATAGCCTGTCCCCCCTTTGTGTTGAATGCTAGTTGTACGGAAAATTCCGTAAAAATATCCTCGGCTTTAAATGAATTCAAACGATTTAAATGAATTTAAAGAATTGAAAGAATTCCAAATAATTCATGGAATTCAAAAGAATTGAAAGAATTCAAAATACTTCAAAAATAGAATTGACATGAATTTAAAGAATTGAAAGAATACCAAAGAATTGAAAGAATTAAAAACCAAATATCGAATTAAAAAACTTCAAAGAATTCAAAAGAATTGAAAGAATTCAAAAGAATTGAAAGAATTCAAAATCAAAAAATTCAAAGATCTAATTAAAAAACGGAAAAGAATTCAAAGAAATTCCAAGGATTAAAAAAAATTCAAAAGAATCCAAAAAATTTAAAAGAATTTAAAGAATTCAAAATAATTCAAAGATTGAATTTCAAAGAATTCAAAGACTTACAAGAATTCAGCATAATTAAAAGAATTTAAACAATTTAAAAAATTAAAATAATTCAAAATAATTAAAAGAATTCAAACAATTTTAAAAATTTAAATAATTCACCAAATTCAAAAGAATTAACAAGTAATTCAAATAGTAACTAATTTAAAAGAATTCTAGAATCGAATCCAAACAATTCAAAAGAATTGAAAGAATTCAAAATATTTCAAAGGTCGAATTAAAAACTTCAAAGAAATAAAAAAAATTCCAAGAATGTAAAAAAATTTCAAAAATTCAAAATAATTACAAGAATTCAAACAATTCAAAAAATTGAAAGAATTCCAAATAATTCACCGAATTTAAAAGAATTCAAGGATTGAATCCAAGCAATTTAAAAGAATTGAAAGAATTCAAAACATTTCAAAGACCGATGAAAAAAACTTTAAAGAAATCAAAGAAATTCCAAGAATCTAAAAGAGTTACAAGAATTCAAAATAATTAAAAGAATTCAAAAAATTAAAAGAATTCAAAATAATTCACCAATTCAAAAGAATCGAAAGAATTCCAAATAATTCAAATAGTAAGAAATTTAAAAGAATTCAAAGATCGAATCCATATAATTTTTAAAAATTGAAAGAATTTAAAATAATTCACCGAATTTAAAAAAACTTGAAAGAATTCAAAATAATTCATCGAATTCAAAAGAATTGAAAGAATTCCAAATAATTCGAAATACTTCAAAGATAGAATTTAAAGAATTTTAAAGAATTGAAAGAATACCAAAGAATTGGAAGAATTTAAAAAAAATAAAAATCAAATAACGAATTTAGAAACTTCAAAGAATTCAAAATCAGAAAATTCTAAGATCGAATTAAACAACGCCAAAGAATTCAAAGAAATTCCAAGGATTCAAAAAAATTCAAAAGAATCCGAAAAATTTAAAAGAATTGAAAGAATTCAAAATAGTTCAACGATTGAATTTAAAATTTCAAAGAATTCAAAAAAATTCAAAGAATGTGAAAGAATTACAAGAATTCAAAATAATTAAAGGAATTCAAAATAATTAAAGGAATTTAAAATAATTTTAAAAATTCAAAAAATTGAAAGAATTCCAAATAATTCACCGAATTACAAAGAATTGAAAAATTCTAAATAATTCAAATAGTAACGAATTTAAAAGAATTTAAAGATCAAATCCGAATAATTTAAAAGAATTGAAAAAATTCAAAATAATTTAAAGATCGAATTTAAAAACTTTAAAAAATTCAAAAGAATTGAAAGAATTTGAAATCAGAAAATTCAAAGATCGAATTAAACAACGCCAAAGAATTCAAAGAAATTCCAAGGATTCAAAAAAATTTTAAAGAATTGAAAGAATTTCGAAGAATCCAAAATAAGTTAAAGAATTTAAAAGAATTATTGAGAAAATTCCAAAAAATTTAAAAGAATTAAAAGAATTCAAATTAATCCAAGAAACTAAAAGATCGAATTTAAAAAATCAAAAGAATTCGATGAATTCAAAACAATTCCAAATAATTTTAAAAAGTTCAAAGAATTTAAAAGAATTGCAAGAATTCAAAGTAATTCAAAATAATTCAAATATTTAAGGATTCAAAAAATGCAGAAAGAATTCCTAAGAATTCTAAATAATTCAATGAATTCAAAGACTGAATTAAGAAAATCAAAAGAATTCTACGAAATTAAAACAATTCCAAAGAAACAAAAATAGTTCAAAGAATTTCAAAGAATTGCATGAATTCAAATAGTAATTCAAAGTAATTCAAACAGTCAAGGATTCAAAAAAATTTAGAAAGAATTCCTAAGAATTCTGAATAATTCAATGAATTCAAAGATCGAATTAAGAAAATCAAAAGAATTCAACGTATTTAAAACAATTCCAAAGAATTAAAAAAAGTTCAAGGAATTTAAAAGAATTGCAAGAATTCAAAGTAATTCAAATATCGCATTCAAACAATTCAAAAAATTTAAAAAATCAAAGAATTCAAAAAATTCAAAAAATCAAAGAATTCAAAAAATCAAAGAATTCAAAAAATTCAAAAAATCAAAGAATTAAAAAAATTCAAAGAATTCAGAAAAATTCATGAAAATGTGTGCAACTGAATTCAGTAGTGATTAACTCCTCGATTTAGGCATAAATTTCAAGTTTTTAAAAATTAATTACTTAATTTTTAAATAATTTTGATTTGACATTTACCTGATTTGTGAACAAAGCACATTTCATCGGCGTTTACAGCTACTGTTATCCGACTGTGAGATAAACTTTCCTCATCCTCTGTAGGATCCACAATTAATATACGTCTGTGAAAAAAATAAAAATATATCCGCTGAATTTTAAATTTTTAAAATAATTAACAATTCTTACTCGTCAAAAAAGGCGAATGTCGTCGAAACTGTAACGGATTTCAACGGAACAGGATTTCTATTAACCGGATGTGTGACTATTAGTTTTGTTTCAGTATCGTAAGTAACTTCCGGCAATGTTACTGAAAAGCAGAAAGACAATAATTGAATTTTATTAAACAGGGTTTTTAATTTTTATTTCATTTTATTGTATTATTGAATTAAATTAAATTACTTACGAGAGTCGAGTGCACCCATTAAAGCTCCGATGCAAACATCAATTACGGATCCGTCATAATCAACGCAAACGAGATCGCAGTATAAAACCCAGACTAATTTGTCTTTACAAATGCAAAGGTCCCGCAAGTCCAAAATTGATGAGTTGGCCAGAATCTCGTCTACAATTTTAGAAGCGCACTGAGCTTCTTCACTTGGTGGACCAGGACGAAATTTTGGAGAACAAAGTGGAGGCAAATCTACGTTTACTATTACGTATCCACAATCTGGAGTTGAGGCTTTCGGTACGCTCAGTTCCTAAAAAAAAAGGAAGGAAAGAAAATTGGTAAAAGTTACTTTCTTGGAAAGAACAAAAAGGATTTTAGGACTTAGGATTTTAGGAAAATAAAATGGAGTCTGATGATGAAGAAGTGCTAAAATAAAATAAAATAATAAAATAAAAATAATAAACCAAAATAAAAATAATAAAATTAAATAAACAAAATTAAACAAAATAAAAATAATAAAATAAAATAATAAAATAACAAATATCTGACTAAAATGAGAATTTAGAATGAAACTCTATTAAGACGAACAGAAACAGGTTTTGTTCTGTTCAATAATTCCTAAAGCAATTCCTAAGCAACTTAATGATGATAATAATAATAATAATAATAATAATAATTCCATCCAATAATAAATAGTTTTGGTAATAACTTCTGCGGCTTAGCGGTCAAAATTCTTTATTCTTCAAATCCAATTTTAAACATGTGTCAATAATGTGTTTAATTTTAAAGGATCTCTGGTAAAAAAAAATTTTTTAATTTGTTATAGCGATTAAGAAGTGCTTTCAAAATATTATTAACATATATGTATATATGGGGCATTATTTCTCAAGTGTACCCACCGCAAAAAATGAATTTCTCCGATCGGGCTCAAATTTACAAAAAGTTGAAGTTTTGGTTTTTAATTTTTTTCTGAAGTGTAAGATTGCAAGATGTACATTTTTTATTTCAAAATTTGTATTGTGTAGGAAGGGAATAAACTTAGGCTTTTAATTTTTTTCTGAAGTGAAAGAGGGTACTTTTTACATTTGTTTTTAACATTTTAGTTATTACCAAATTTATAATATCGGTCGCCTGAGGTTATTCACAAATAATAAATAATTTCTAATCAATCAAACAAGTGTAAATTCTTCTAATTGTAAGTGATTTAAACAAAATATTTTTCCCAGGAATTTTAAAACGATTTTTTGAATACATTTTTGAATTTTAAATAAAGAGGAACTTACTGCTTTAATTCCACAAATTACAGTAGTGTTGCCGACTTTAAAAACACACGAACTGTCGGCCTGTTTAATTGACGAAACATTAATGCTAACCGGTCGAAAAGACGTAAAATCTCTTCCATCGGGACGAATTTCTTGAGCCTGTGAAAAATTATAAACTAGTGAATTTTTGTCATTTTTTAAATCTATTTTATTCATTTTATTTTATTGCTTTTTAACTCACAAGGTGATGCCGAAGATACTTGACTGGATGAATTGTCCTATTAATAATAACAAATTGGATTAACAAATATTTTTTAAATTTTAAATGATTAATTTGTAAAATTATAAAATTATAAAAAATAAAATAAATTATAAAATTATAAAACATGTATGTAATTAGGATATTAATTATTTCAATAGCGAAAAATAATTTTATTTATTTATTCATTCAAATAACAAGCAAATAATTTCGAATATCAGGCTTACCGCAAAACTTGATTTTGTATTTGTATTTATTGCAGAAAAGTTAAAAGAATTTTAAAAATTTCCTGACTTCTCCATGACCAATTCTTTCCCTGCCTATTAATATTTAGGCCTCAAGAATCTGAATTTTAATTTTGAAATAGTAAAATAATATCTTTAATACCTTAATTAAGAAATATTATAAAGAAATACTATAAAAGAAATACTATAAAAAAATACTATAAAACCTCTTGAAATAAATTTAAATCCTGTGAAATTCCTCTAAATCCCATGAAATTCCTTTAAATCCCATGAAATCCTCTAAATTAAATATCTAAAAATGTCAGGAAATCCCTTCAAAACCCGTAAAATGCATAGAAATTCTTTTAAATTCTTTAAAAATACACCAAAAACTCTTGAAATCCCTAAAAATTCCATAAAATTTCTTGAAGTCTTTTAAAATTCCTCGACATTCCGAGAAATTCTGCAATAGATTTCAAAATATATTAAAGGATTTTTAAGTACATATTTTGAAACATTTCGCAATTCCAAAGATTTTAAAGGAATTTCAAGTATTTTAAAACATTTCGAAAATCCAAAGATTTTAAAGGATTTTCAAGTATTTTAAAAAATTTCGAAAATCCAAACATTTTAAAGGATTTTCAAGTATTTTAAAACATTTCGAAATTCTAAAGATTTTAAAGGATTTCAAAAGATTTCCAAAAAAAAATTAAAGGACTTTATAAAAGACGTCAAGAGATTTCAAAAAATTTTAAAGAATTTCAAGAATTATCAAAAGTATTGCACTCAGATTTTAAGAGATTTTAAAGGATTACAAAATATTTCTAGAAATTTTAGGCTTTTCAAAATACTTCAAAAGAATTTCAGAAATTTTAAGCGACTTCAAGGGATTTTAAAAGATTTTAAAATTTTTCATGAGATTTCAAAATATTTCTAGAGATTTTAAGGGATTGCAAAAAGTGTCGAGAGATTTTAAAGGATTTTAAGAGATTTTAAAGTTAAAGTGATTTTAAAGTTAAAGTGATTTCAAAAGATTTCAAGATATTTCAAGATTTCATCTTTATAAATATATTAATTCATAAATTTTATGAACTCATTGTAACAAAATATATAATTATCATATTATCTTAAATTATATATAAATATTAAGTTAACTCTAATTTTAATTTAATTATAAATTATTTATAAATCAATTAGACCTGGCTTTTATACTTCTAAAAATTATTTATTAATTCTCTTCTTTAAAAGGATTTAGGTGAATATTTAAATATTTATATAAAAAACTCGGTTTTATTTGTCAATCAATTAAAAAGGTATTATAATAATTTTCGATTAGTAAAACATACTAATTAATTAATTAAATATTTAATGTTATAACTCCTTCCCTTTTCCTTTTATATATATTTTTATATTTTATAATTATTTATTTAAATATCAAGCATTTACTATTTTTAAAATTAAAATATGGTAAAATTTAATTTTAAAATTAAATTAATAATTTATTATATAATCAATTTAATTTAATAATTTAACTTTGTAAATTAGTTTTAAAGTTATACCAACACATAAACAATTTTTTTGGAAAATTAATTTAGAGTATAAAAAAATTGAAAAGAAACGAAATCGATTGGAGCTGAAGTTGTTTAGAAATAATTTTTTTAATTCCGAAATTTTGCTTCGAAAAGCATACAAAAGCAACATATTTGTTGTTAATAATAACAAATTGAATGATTAAAAAATATTTTTCAAATTTTAAATGGTTAATTTAAGATAAACCATAAAATTTATAAATGCAATTAGGAAATTAATGTTCGCAATAGCGAAAAATAATTTTATTTATTTAAATTAATTAGAAATGCTCTGTGAAAATGTTTACTTATTTATTTATTTATTTAACGAATAAATAATTTCGAATATATAAAAAATTTGATTGAGTTTAACTTTTTCTAAATACCCTAAATTAAATATTTAGGTTGCATTTTCACTGAGCAAAATTTCGGAAATCAATATTACAAAAATTTACAATATTACAAATTTACAAAAAATGATTTCTAGACAATAAATTACAACTTCCAACGACTTCGTTTCTGGCTGAACATTTTTTCTCCCCAAAATTAATTTTTCCAACAAAGAAATCGAGAAAAAAAAAGTTTATTGGACGAAAACAATTATTAAATATTTTTCTCGTTTTTTTTTTTTGTCGGGAAAAGTAATTTGGAATATTTATAAAAAAATTGGAGACAAGAAACGAAATTATTTGGAGTTGCAATTGTTTCGAAATCATTTTTGGAATTCCGAAATTTTGCTCTGAAAAGGCAGACTTAATGTTTTCTGCTTTTTATAACTTTCAGGAACAAATATTGAAATGAGATTTTTTAATCGTTTTAATCATAAGTATAAATTATATATAAATTTGAAAAAATATAAAAATATAAATTATATTAACGATATAAACCTAAGCTAATAACAAATTGTTTTCGCAAAACATAACCTTAAAAAATTTTAAACCCTAAATATTTCCACCTGTCAATTTCCGTTAAAAAAAAAATCTAGAGTTGAATAATAAAGTAAATAAAAGTAATCGTTTAAACGTACTTGAATTGTGAGTCCATTATTTGCACAAATAAAACCAATTATTGTAAAATCAAACTAAACACGAAATACAAACAAGGAGACGAACACGTGTTTTTATTTGCTGCGCGCGCAACTGTCAACTGAGAAACCGCGCCAGAATTTGAAATTACAATTCTGCCCTCTGAATCAAAATTTATAATTTAACAATTAAAAACAATTTTCGAGTTCGCTTTAAAAAAAAATACACTTTTTTTTACTGAAGAACAACTTTAGATTATAACTCTAGATTTAAAGAAGCCTGAGAGGCTTCTTTAACTCTCACGTTGAGAGTTAAGTCACTTTATCGATCGATTTTCTACATAGGTGTATTTGTAGTTTGAGATTTGAGCCGACATGTGACTTTGATTTAGTCGCTCGTAACCATATTTGATATGTTATGACATTTCGGGAAGTCGGTAGCGAAGCGTATAAAATATTCCCTTCTATTTTACGTAACAATAAGCAAATTTGTGCACATTTGAGAAAATGTATTTGTGACGTAGTCACAAATACTCTGAGCGATAAGGAAAGATGTTTGATTTTTGCAATATACTCACCAAGTCGTAAATTATGGAGGAGGAAAAAAACGGAAGTGCAGTAAAATAAGTTTTTAGGTTAAATCAGTCACTCTTGGATCGTTATAGACGAACAGTGTTTCCGCAGGAGTCTTTATTTTGATTATAATTTATTTATCGTCGACAATAAAAACATATTTAGGGAGGAAACTTACTTTTATAGGTTATGTTAAATTCTTTTTTATAATTTTATCTTTGCTCAAGTCGGTTTTTTGACACTTGGCCACGTGTTTATTTGTGTTTTGCGTGCGTGATTCATCGAATGATTTTCAAAGATTTTTATTATCGAGAGTGAATTATGGACATCCTTCCTCTAGAACCCCATATTGATATCTCTATCGAGGAAAATGAGGTTATAAAAGGAGCGACAGAAATTGTCAAAATTATCAGGCCTTCCTGGCCTGCTGATCAATTATTATTCAAGGTAAATTAATTTGTCAATGCAAATTTCAAATATTTATCAATACATGTGACTGAAAAAAATTTGGAATTCAAAAACAGCCGAAAAATTTCTCATTTTGTGTGCCTTATAATAATTACAACCTGTGTAAAAATAAAAATGGTAGATTTTCATTTGAAATTTTCAAATTTATTTTAACATTTCTGGAAACTAAAAAAAAAACTTCTGGAATGTTTCTTGCACTCAAAATGTACCTAAAAAATGGAGAAAACTTCATCATTTAAACTAGTAAGATTCTGAATTTTTAAAATTTTAATTTTCGTATTAAAGTTAAATATTTTAGTCTAGAATAAATTTTCACTCCTTTATTGTTGTAGATTTCTTACAAACTTATAAAAAATAAATGTCAACATTTTAAAATATAAAGAATTTTGTTTTATTTTCAAGAATTTTATTTAATTTTTATTTTATTTAAGAATTTTAAAGTATACAAAATTTTAAAATAACTATCGTTTTACCAAGGTCATTTGTTCTAAATAAAAAAAATTAATTAGTTAATACTTGAAATGGATCTGAGGTTCTGCGAAGCCAAATTAGTATTTTTACTTATTTCCGAAATATTCCAAAACAATTTAATTAAATAACATGGAATATTAAGTTGCAAGATATGAAATTAGAAATTATTTAGAGTGTAAGTCATTCAAGTTTAAAAACTTTAACATTAATATTTTTATTCAAGGACATCTAAAATTTCCTAGCTAAAAACTAAAAACGTTTCTGAATTTTGCAAATTTCGAACTTTTTAATTATTTGATTAAAAACAAATTGATGAAGTTAAATGGGAATCCGTTTACAAACTGTTTTATTAGATTTTGTTATCTGCTGATAAGTACAACTAGCACTTAATATTTTTGTTATCTGCTGATATAACAGAGAAAAGTTGCAAAATAAATTGCGATCTTCATCGCAGGTTGTTCTATTATTACAATTGCTTGATAGGTTTCAAGTATCTTATCACTAAACAGTTTTAAAGATTAAAATTAAATTTACAGAAAAAGACTTTAAGGACCCAATTTTCACTAATTACAGTCCATAAAATGTTTTATACTAACTCGATAAATTATCATTCCGAAATATTTCGTTTTGCGCCTCAGAGGCAAAAAATTTCGAAAAAGATTATTTTTAAAATAATATTTTTAAACCTCGGCTTTCATATTTATCTTCCAAAAATCTTACTTTCAAATAAAATATTAACTTCATTCACTATAAAATGTGTAATTCCTTTAAATTTATATTTAAATTTATATTGAAATTTATGTTGCAATTTATATTGAAATTTGTATTTAAATTTATATTTAAATTTCTTTTGAAATTTATATTGAAATTTATGTTACAATTTATATTTAAATTTATATTGAAATTTATATTTAAATTTATATTGAAAATATTGAAATTTATATTAAAACTTATATTGAAATTTATATTGAAATTTATATCAAAATTTATATTAAAATTTATATTAAAATTTATATTGAAATTTATGTCACGATTTATATTTAAATTTATATTAAAACTTATATTGAAATTTATATTGGAATTTATATTAAAATTTATATTGAAATTTATATTGAAATTTATATTGAAATTTATATTAAAATTTACATTGAAATTTATATTGAAATTTATATTTCTTTCTTTATTTGTTTATACTCCCTCCCTTTTACGGGATTGAGAGTGTTTAAATTTATATATATATATATATATATATATATATATATATTTAAATTTTTATTAAAATTTATATTGAAATTTATATGGAGATTTATGTGACAATTTATATTTAAATTTATATTCAAATTTATATTGAAAATATTGAAATTTATATTAAAACTTATATTGAAATTTATATTGAAATTTATATTAAAATCTATATTGAAATTTATATTAAAATTTATGTTTTAATTTATATTTAAATTTATATTGAAATTTATATTTAAATTTATATTGAAAATATTGAAATTTATATTAAAACTTATA